>JAXGGA010009668.1:0-50388 GCA_038373865.1 Uloborus plumipes
ATAGCAGGAGAATTGTTGGTCGCATATTTCGGTTCGTCTGGAGTTGCAAATCTCTTTCCTTCCTTTTGCTACGTTTTTTTAGTTTTATACTTTCTACTGTATCAATACTTCCTATAATCATACGCCTCACATGTCGCTGGTCATTCAAGAACGCATGTTCTAGATGTGGAACTTTTCTTTGAACTGGGCACGAACATTTCCCTAATTTATTACATTTGCATGAACAAATATCAAAAAGACTGTTCTCGAGGCCAGATCTGAAGTAAGCATCTGAGAGTAAGCAGACTCACGTGATCGAACGACGATTTTGCTTGCGTGGCATTTTTCTCTAAGATCGTGGGGAAGCTACACGACTTGAAACCAGAGGGTAATTCTCGCAATGGTTTCTAGTACAAATTTCGCAATTTCAAAGCGCTGTCCTGCAATGTTTGTACGACTAATACAATAATAAAAAATTATTATGAAGGATGGGTAAATATTCTGAAAATATGACTGGCTGGTAAAAAAGTCAAGTTTTCATAACGATTCCTGAAGATCAAAAAGTTAAATTTCAGCTGGCCTAAATTTTTCATTCATAGATTCCATTTTAAGTAGTCCATTTTTGTACTTAAATTATTATATTTGCCTCACGCATAATTTATAATTTTTTTTAAAAAATCATTGTTTTGACTAAAAATCTCGAAACTTCAAGCTCATCCCGGGAGACCTAAATATTTTTCAATTAAAAAAAAATTTTTTTTTGGTAACTATGTGAACATAGTGACAACTTTTTATCAACTTCACTTTTTGAATTTCCAAAAAAAATTTTTCGTGATAGACCCTAATGAGCAATCAGTTACAACCTTTACCCTTCCATTTACGAGTTGACCCGCACCATTATTTGCTTCCTCTCGCCAATGTGCTAGATTAATTTTAACTACAGGGTGCCCAGAAAAGCACTCCATCAGGGTTCATACTCAAATTTGAAAATTAAAAGTAAGGAGTTTTTAAGGAGTTTTGCAGGAGCTAATTTTAATTTTTAAGGAGTTCTAGTTGAAAGACACATTTAACAACATATTAAAAAAAAAACGAAATTCACAAGTATTATTTACTTTTCCAACAATATATTGAATAAAACACTAAATTGAAAGTCAAATATGAAATCACTGCTTCTTGAATATTCGCAAGGGTGCAAGTGACCAAATGTGGTTTGGGAGCATCTTCGGGAGTAGGGAAAATACCATTTGGGAGCGGCAGAATTGTGTTTAGGAGCAGGCTCAAATAAAATACTATGTGACTGTGATAAACACATACATTTATAGTAATTTAAATCTGTACCTTAATGCAAGAACAACGAATGTCAAAAATTTGAAGTTTTTAGTTTTTTATCGTAATGGGGACAGAAAGGTATCCTCTGTCATATCCAACAACAACCAATGTTTCAAAACCAACCGCCTTAGCAGTGGAGCGAAACTAAGACACCAAATCTAACACATTCCTATGGAGACTCAAATCTTTGAACCTGAATATCTCAATTCGACGAATTTTGACATTGGTTGTTTTTGCATTAAGGCTACTTCCCAACTGACACGATTTTTAAATGCCCTTAGACTCAAACTCCATTGTACGAACTCCAACAATAGGGACTCCCCGCAGTGTCCACTCCGTGGTCGAAACTTGAGAATCAATACCACTGGTCCGCCATCTTTAACCACGATGGGACTTAAAACTATTGTCGTTACGCCAAAAAGGCGATGAAGGCGATGCTGTTAAGTTCGCCCATCAAGTAGCTCGCCCCTCAAGTGAAGCGAAAAGTTGATTAGTGAATACGCCCTTCAGGTGATAAGTGTCATTCAGAACAAACGGAGGGACACGAACCACGTGTTGGTCATTTTTTGAACAACCGTTTTCTCTTTCAATTTCTGGCTTTTCTTGAAATTGCAAGCAGAATTAGTTAAAAATAAATTTAACTAATGCTGCTTAATAAATTTAACTAATAAATAACTAATAACTAATAATAAATTTAACTAATGCTAATGCTTAGTAATTCCCCCCCCCCCATTAAAATAAAATCATTATTTGTCGAAAAAAATGATAACGCCAACGTCTGGACCGCTTAATGAGGGTATACTCAACGAATATTACATGGAAAATGAACAAAAAGCAGAATTTAATATATACAATACTTTCTCAAAGCCAGAGGGACAAGTTTTCCCTCTTCACACCCCTGAATATCGGGCCAGATTGATCACCGACACGCATTGGTTTTAGTGCTCCATTTTCTCATACATTTTCTCTGCAGAAAGTATGCTTATCATAGTTAACAAAAGTTTTAAAGTTAAAATGTCAAGTTAATTCTAAAACTTCTCACGCATTTCAATATGAGAATAGCTTATAGCTTATAGACTTCTTTGTTCATACTGTAACGATTTCAATGTGAAAAAAATTATAAAATGATATCGAAGTATATGTTGGCTGAATCAAAATAACTAGATTAAAATTTTAGAAAATAATATTTAATTATTCTATAAAAGATTAATAACGAAGAGACATTTTAAGTACATTTCTATTTAGTTTCAGCTTTACATCACTCACATTAAAAAACGAAAA
This sequence comes from Uloborus plumipes, assembly GCA_038373865.1. Lineage (NCBI taxonomy): Eukaryota > Metazoa > Arthropoda > Arachnida > Araneae > Uloboridae > Uloborus > Uloborus plumipes. The sequence goes on from JAXGGA010009668.1 coordinate 2,590, forward strand.
CATTAGAACTTTATTTTGCGAGTTTTTTGGCTGCAAAAGTTTTTAGTATGTCATCAAATAATAACTTAGACAATAATTATAATAATAATAAAAACAATAATAAATGCAAGCTGAGTAACCTTAAATACTTTCAAAATAAAAAGTTTTTTGAATTCAGAATCAAAAAATTGGGAATCTTGTAAAAGGAGAGTTATATTTTTATTCAGTTTATCTCAAATTTTTCAGTAATTTTTATTTTAAAATTAAGAAAAAAAAAAGAAATGCTTTCCATTCTTAAAAAAAATATCATAAATTAACTAAATACCAAATGAGTAATTCTTTTCCATTTCATATTGAATATTATATTTAATACGTTTGAAAACTACTTGAAATGAAAGATATTTTAAAAGCCTTTAATACTTGCAAATTAAAAATATTTTCATGAATTTCACTTTAGAAAAATTCTTGAGTAAAAAAAGTTAAGTAAAAAAATGTAAATTTTACATTTAAACTGTCCAATATTCAGCATTAAAAGAAGTTTACAATGAAATTTTAAGAAACTTAGAAATTCTAAACTCTTTACTGTGTAAGAAAAAGAAGGAGAACGTAAAAAAGGAAGTGAATTATTGAATAAATATTTATAAATTAGCATTTGTTTATTAAATACTTTACGAAACATCACATATTATGGCTGAAAAATATCCTGAACAATTTATTTATTTGAAATTAATATTAGAATTTAAATTTGAAAATTGATACTTTTTATTAACGCGATAATTTCGAGGAACATAAAATTTCCCTCTTTTACATAATTCCTACGTAGTGATTGAATTTCTTTAATTCTACTCTCAACGCCAAACCCGCATTGCAGTGATTGAACAAAAGTAGCCAAAATGTAATTGTTCCATTAACTAAGCAAAATATTGGTTTGTTTAATGATGCCTATTCGGAAACCCGAACAAGTGATTTACTTTAAAACCGGTCATTTTGATTATTCAAATTGTTCAGAAATATATATTCAAAATGTTTACTTATATAAACTTTAATGCTTAAAGCAGTTGCTGAAAAATCTTACCTGGTTAAAGAATGAACCCCTGCCTCCTTTCTGAAGTCCCCTTCATAGTTGATAAAACTTAGAAGGTAAAAAAAAAAAAAAACTCTTTCTGTTTTTGCATTTTTCCCAAGAGTTTTTTCAAAAGTTTTTTTAAATCGGCTGTAATAGCGCCCTCCTTCATTTGGCGCCCCCCAATTGGCTGCCCATATTGCTTGCCCCATAGAACTGGCCCTAAGAGTGCCAAAATTAGATTAATAGTAGGTTTAAAATTTCTCATGTGAGTTCAATTTCCAAAAAAAAATATGGAGCATTTTCTAAAAAAGAGAGAACTTTAAACTGAATCTCCATTATTATAGTGCGAGATTTTTCTCAAAGAATGAGAGTAATTAATCGGTAGTATTCAACAAATATGTAGATTACGTGTAAATTAGATAAACAATGTGCCCCTAACGTATTTTCCATTCAACCACTATAACAACGATGAACATAAATGATTTTCTTTTTCCCGCACTTTAGTTCTTTGTTGTTTTGTGCACCAGATGGTTTTTTAGACACATTATGAAATCTGTACTATATGAATATCATAGAGGAAATAAGGCAATATTAGAAAAGAAATAAATCTGTTGTGATAGCTAAAGATACCCTTTAAGTGAATGATTCTACTGGAGACAAATATGGGGCAACCGACAAGGGAGCGCTGCAAATATTTTTCTCTAGGCAAGTGTTGAGCTATTTTTTTTTTTGTTTCTTATTGGTTAGAGCTGGCTTTTAAAAACTAGTCTTTTTTTTTTAATAGTGAAAAGAAAATTATGCAGTTACTTTTCCAGTTCAGTGCCCCTAAAATCTGGCGTCCGGGGTACGAGCCCCGTCTGCCCCCCTCTAGTTACGTCCCTGTCTATTCCCTCCAACACTCCCACTTTCTGCCGAAACTTGCGGTATTCTATTGCACTGTTTTGACATAAAATCTTAAAATGCCAATTTTTCAATAAGGCAAAGGGAGATCAAGAAATAGTCAAAAAATATTGCAATTTTGCACAATATTCACTCTGTGCCAAAGGAATATTTTCCGCAAGAAATACAAGAAATAAGGAACTGAATAAAGCTAATCAGACAGTATTTTCACTACAAGAAGTAACAAAATCTGCCAGCAACGAAAAAAAAAAAAAAAAAAAAAACTGAAGTCGCCGCACATATTATGAGGGTTTTTTTCGTTCAAAGTGCAACATTTATGTATTGCAGCTTTTTCACTACACAAACACATATTCCGTCTAGTTTGGCGTCAATGAGGAATTCCTCGAAAGGCGCCATTGAAAGGAATGGATTTTTTTAAGGTTATTAACGTCAATAAAAGAATGAGATGCTTTATTTTAATCTGTTCTCATTCACTGTCAAAGGTGAAAAAAAAATCTTTTTTCGAAAAAATGTTGCAAGTCTTTCCTTAAATTTGCCGAATCATCAGTCCAAATTTGCCGAATGAGGAAAATTTTTGGGCGGTCCTGGAGACCTCCGTTCGGGGCGCCCCTGGGCTAATACTGCAACTACTAATTTGACGATGTACCTTTTTTAAAGAAGAATATTTAGTGCATTTTTACGCTCTTTTTTGCTGAAATACAAACATCGACATCGATAAAAACATCGAACTCAAAACATCGATGTTTTAACAAGAACATCGATGTTTCCAAAACATCGACATCGATGTCGCATCCCTAGTCTATAAGTATCCGAAATTTGTACATAAACTTTAAAAATGGGCAAAGTAACCCCCCTTTACGGTAGCGTAAAATAACAATAATCTGACAATTTATTCAAAATAATCTTTAAACAAAGAGAAAATAAGAGGAAGAGCAATGCTTAAAAGAAATTTTTAAAACTTTTAAATAATCTGCAGTTTCCAGGAAGCTTGAACATCTAACAATGTTTTTGAGATGCTCGAAGACCCAAGCATTTTCTTCTTACATTTCTACAATTGTAAAACAACAATTATTTTTGCTTCTTATATATTCGGAAATAGAATCTAATATGGAAATATTTCAGTGTTCATTAAAAATATTTTTCAATGAAAAAATCTGAAACACATTTTCATGCAGGTTATATTTCTAATTTAACTTTTTTTTTTCAAACCCCTGGCATTATTTCCCTCCAATTTTCAAAGCTTGGTGTGCCGTCATTTGTTATGGTCTTACAAAATATTGGGGGGGGGGGGGGGGGGGCATTGGTCCCTCGTCACCCCCTAGATACGCCGCTGGATGTACCGATCAATTGGAAGTAATTGGCAATCTGCAGCATTGCCGATTATTGCTCATTTTTGCCAACTAATCGTTACATGTTTGGAACTCTTCTCTGAAACTTTATGAAACTGAAGTTTTAAATACGTAATTTTAAGCTTTCTTTGGTGACATGAAGGAATTTTAAAGTTTCTAACACAAATGGAGGGGAGGTGGGCATCAAGTTGCGCGAAACTCAGCTCCTTGATTAAAAAAAATATTCTGCGTAATGCAAAAATCATATTCCAGCATTTTTTGTAGCATATTTTCAAAAATAATTTTTTGTGACTCACATGTTTCATTTCTGACTATTCATTAAATACCTAACTCAGTATTTTAAAAGTTCCTTTGTAATTGATTCCTTTATTAATATGTTAAGCACGAGAAAAAATATTACCCTACCTGTATTCTTTCTCGTTTTCTGCAGTACTAGTGATTGAAAAAGAAATTGTCGTTATAAGTATTTTTTAATATCTATTTTTAATCTTTAAAAGATGTGTCTTTCAAAGTTTTAACAATTTCGTAAGACTGTCCAATCAACTATTAAAACGTCAGAGACTGGAAAGTGCAAATCAAATGCTTTAAAGAATTCTAACTGTTCTAAAGCCTTTGAAAATAATTAAATACCTTTTTGAAACTCCTTCAAAAGTGCTTCAATCCTATTTCTTATCAAATAATTAAACTATGAATTAACTAAATGGCCAGAATGTTACTCTCTCGTTAATTAGTTTTAAAATCTCTACACTATTTCTTTTAAAGAATTTTATGTGTTTTATGCTATTGGTTATTTTATGTTACTAAGTACTGTATCTGTCGGTGAGTTGGGGAACTGATCAAAAACTACTATGTAACTATAGTGAAAACCGATGTAAGCAAGTGATGTGTTAATCTTTTCTCCTCCCTTGTCCTTCCTCTCTGTCGCTTAATATTAATTGTTTGTTAAACTAAACATTTTTTTATGCTTTGATTAATCTTAATTTGCAAAAGAATGCAGAAAATGTATGAAATTGTTGTTTGCCTACTTTTCCAACATGTTTTTGAAGTCCTAATTGCCCCATATAAGGCCTCAAAATGCAGAATTTTAAAACTTTTTTTCAAAAATTTTCCCAGGGGAAAAAACCCCCGGACCCCCTAAAATTACGAATATTCCACACCACTTAAAAAAGTTCTCATTGCATATCTCTTTTGCATATCTCCAATAAAGGTCAGTCCAAAAAATAATAAGAATAAAGAAATGAAAAACACACACACACACACACATCAAACATAGTGAGGGGGGGAGTGTCAGCTAGAAATTAGACTTATAGCACACACAAAAATGTGTGTATGTTTGGGCAATGTGCGAAACTGGACCCCTCCCGAAATTTTTTTCTGGATACGGCCTTGGTGAAACTGGTGATGTTCAAAGGAGAACTGAATCAGGAAGAAAAAGAGTAACTACACAGGGTCTCAGGATCGATATTTTAAACGAATGCCTCTCAAAAATCATCACGCAAGTGCTCCTGACTTAACACTTCAATTTGAGAAGGCCTGTGGTGTTAGTTTAAGATCACGAACAGTTTTCCTTTTAATGACAGGTGATGCAGTTTTTTTGTCCGCCACTGTATTACTGAAAAATCAACGTGAATCATTAGAATACATTCCATAAATGACAAAAAAAAAGCACAGTTGCCAGATACTGAGCGTAAAATTGGTTGAAAAAAATTTTTTTGCGCAAAATTGCAAAAAAATAAAGAGCAATTTTACAAAAAATTTTTACGTGATGGAATTTTTTCACTATTTTTTCCGTAATCAGCGCCAAAAACTAAGTAAGAAACATTCATTACACTTAACATGTATTTTTTTCATCGCAGGCCTGTGTTATTTATCTTTATTTTTCGTGTTTATGTCTTTCTTAATTGCATTATTTTTTTCTTTTGAAAATTTGTTTCTTTTCTGTGTGCATTAGTGCAAACTGGGTTTATCATCGGAAGGTAGAGAACCATATCCACGTAGGCTACGGGACTGGACAAAGGCAACCAAGGTCAAGCAAGAAAAATAAAACTAAAGTAACCCCCTGCAAGATATTTTTCCTCAACTGTCCTCGCCAACCCTTTATCAAAACACGCCAACCAGTTCCCTCGATCAGAAGACAGAACTTGTGTTTTCGCACTATCTCAAAGAAAAGTGTCCCCGTACTTAACAAAGAAGAAACCACTAATCCTCTCTGGGGAGTTCGTCCCCTTTCGTGGCAGTTGGGAATCGTGTGAGTTGGGAAGACACCTTGCATTAAGGTACAGAAATATATTTGCATTTTAACTAAGCACTGATTATCTATTATTAAATTTTAGTTATAGTTTTAAAATACTAGATGTGGTTTCAATAGGTGAACAGCAAAATGTTTCACTGTAATTCAAATTTCAGAGACAAGGATATAGAAATTGGAACATTCATTTAAAGTCAAATTGAAACGATAAACTCATCCACGTTTTTACAATTACAGTATAACCTCGATTTAACGATTGCCTATGGACTGTAAAAAATTATCGTTAAATCGAGGATATCGTTAAATCGAGAAAGCATACTTATAAGTTAAACGGATTAAACTATTGATAATTAAGTGAACGCTTAAAGAAGTATACGTTATTTTGCTTCTTTAAGAAAACTGCGCATTTATATTATTTCCAAAGTTATTTCATCGATCTTTGTTTTCCCGTGTTGAGAAAATTTCCCATTTTTCGACCTCATTTTTTTCGACTGATCACTCTCCTCTCAAGGTGCAAAAAAATTTTGTTTGGAATGCTAGAAGTTTGGACGTTATGGAAGGATGAATCTTTTTACTATTGCAACATGAGGTGTCAAGTAAAATAGTTAGAAAAATATTTTAAACATATACTACTGTATTTTTGACGAGAGATAATTTGGCCCTGCCCGATATCATCGTTAAATCGAGGAAAGCTATCGTTAAATTGAGGAAGGTTTAACATTAAATTCAAGGCATATGAGTCGGGACCAATGAAATGTATCGTTAAATTGAGGAAATCGTTAAATCGGGTATCGTTAAATCGAAGTTATACTGTACATTTATACTACCAATCCTTTTTCATTTTTTAGAAAAGAATCCTATCCATGAATAACCTAGGAGCGCATTCGTGGGGGTCAAATATGAAATGCAAACGTTTGGTTTAAAGCTTCCACGACAATAGGAAAAATTTAGACATTTTTTGGTTTTTTAGTTGCATAATTATCAATAACATTTGGATTTTCTTTTGTTAACAATGCGCTTTAACTTAAAATTGAGGAACTACCTTTGTGCTTGAAAAGTAAACTAAAGTTTTTTTATGTTTTATCGTGCAAAATTAGATTTTGTGGGCTAAAAATTAAAAAACCTTAATTTAAAAGTTTAACTTAGTTTCTCTTTGTTCTACTGTTCCTTCTCTTTCTCATAACTTCTCTGCATCTTCTAACATCCATTTTGCAACTCAATTTCAGACAAGACATTGTTCTTAACAGTTGACTTTAGTCGTTGGTTCCCTACTGGGAGCACTACTGCTAGTAACATGGAAAATTCTATTTTAAGCTTTTAAAATTATAATTTTATAAATTCAACTTTTCAAAATACTCCCTTTCAGTACAAAGCCATAATTAAACATTATGTGCTTGATTGTTTTAATTGTTTTCCAAAAACGGAAGCAATGGACAACCTAATGCTTATTAAAATCAAGCTTGCAAAAATTAATAGGTATATTAATAGAAAAAAATAAATTATTTGTTATCAAAATATAAGCTAAAATAAGCTAATGGAAGGTGTCTATTGTCAAAATAACGGTTAGTTGTCAAAAATATTAAAATGTTTGCAAGATGCATTTGGATTGAAATCTTCAACATAGGAAGCTTCGTCCGCGACGTAAATGCTAGATGTTGACATGCTTCTAAAAATGAATTACTTTTTTCTCAAAATAAAACATAAAATAAGTTAAGCTGAAGTAACATAAGTCAAAATAATTTTGGATTGTGAAAAATGTCAAAATTTTTGCAAGATGCAAAAGGATTGAAATTTCAGATAAGGAGACTATTTTTCGCGACGCATGTGTTCAGAATATCGCCATAGCAACCGTCATAACGTACGGTAACAAAAGTAGAAATTATGCCACTTTTTCGCAATATTCGCTAGAAAAACGGCCGTTTTGGCGCAGTCAGGAGCAATTTCGATCAAAAAGTGCGTTTGGGAGCAGGATGGCGCAAGATTCCTTGTTTGGCGCAGCGTGGCGCAATTGGCGCAGCACTTGCACATGACTCTAAATAAAATTCATATTCCGAATGGGAGGAAGAGGGGGGTAATCATAGAAAAATATTTTATTTTGAGAATAAATTAATAAAAAATCACTAAAAAATGAAAAAAAAAAAAGACTGATTGAAAATTAGAACTTTCTCAGAAACAAGACACTTGTTAAAAATTTTACAAGTTTTGTATCATTTTTTTCCCCAACAATACCTTGCATAACACATTAAATTTAAAGTCAAAAATATTTATTTACTGCTTCTTGAATAATTAGCCAACTCAAAATAAAATTCAAATACCGAAGATGGAGAGGGGGGGGGGGTAACCATTAAAAAACCATTTCATTTCGAAAATAATTGTAAAAAAAATGTTAAAAGAAAGTCTGATTGAAAATTAGTACTTTCTAAAAAACATGAAGCTTATTAATAATTTTGTAACTAGAATCCACAAAAAAAATAAATAAATAAAGTAAAATTATTAAAATAAAAATAATAATAGGCTAATATTTTTATTTTAATAATTATAGATAAGATAGTAGAGGCCAAAATAACTTTCAAATTCCTTAAACTTTTTGACACTCTTAAAGAGCACAGAATTACGCTTTAAACTTTTCAACTTAATGATTAAAACAAAAAATAAAATGAAGTTTTAGTTGTTTACTTCTTGACAGAGAATAGTAAACATCATAAATGCAAAAAGTACTATTCCAATGGCGGATGCAAAGAGATCGCGATTTTCATAACGAACACGTTAAACAAACAAAAAAGAAAAAAATGGCATATTTAGGGATTTCTTAAAGTAAAATTATCATAATTTACATTTTAAAGCTCTGTGATAAACATATTATTCATAGCAATCAACGTAATTGAAGACAAATTTAAACTAAAAGTGATTTCAATTTTAATTTTTTAACTCTCATAGGGAACACAGAATTTCGCTTGAAAAATTTTGATTTTCAATTTTAATAGAAATAATAAGATATTTTACTTATTTGCCCCTTTGCAAAGCATAGTAAACATCAATAATCAGGAAAATTTGATTCTCAAACCGGATGCAAAGAGATTGCATCATTGAAAATGAAAGCATCAAAAGTATAAAAACGGCAAATAAAAGAATGTATTAAAGCAAGACAATTTTAGAATGTCATTCTAACAGGTCTAGATGGTGTAAGTTATTAATTATTATCAATATAATTCTGGAAAATTTGGAGTAAGAATAAAAATTTCGGATGTGGGAAGATAAGTGCATAGCGAAAAATACTGGATTTCCTGTTTTAACTCACGAAAAATACCGCAATTCAGGTATAATACTCGAACACAATTCACACTTTGGGATTAGTAGTAGAAGAAAATGCTTCACAGAAAAAAACATGCACAAACAGAATAAAAAATAAGGAGTTTGTAAGGAGATAATGGCAAAATTCAGGAGTTTTAAGGGCCCTTATTTTCTTATGTTAAAAAGCAGGAGTTTATAAGGAGTTTGTAAGGAGCGTACGAACCCTGTCCATGATTTCAGATTTGAATAACTCGAAAAAAAAATGACTTAGGAATGAAGCAAACGGTACGTTTACTGTGGAAGCTGTAAAAATCATGTGCAGAATTTTGAAAAATTGGCTAAAGGTGCTAAAAATGCCGACAGGTGGCGCTCGACGCTGTAATTGCGAAGCGAGTTATGAATAGTGTTTTAAGGGCAGGAGAGACCATTTATAGCTTTGCAACGAAAAAGGAAGTTCAAACGAGCTACATTATTGAACTGTGGCGCGAAACCTGCGAAATTCCGGTGAGAAACCATGTTTGTTCATTTAGTCCGAGAGCCAGGTGAAAATTTGGTTAATTATTTCCTCTCGATAGATAATTGGCCATACGCATCAGACAACAGTATCATAAAGCCCTATGACCGTCAGCTGCGGCACAGTGGGGGGGATGAGTAGTTGTAACCTCCTACGCTTGAAGAAAAAAAAAAAAATCACTCATTTCCTCTCGCCTAAAAATTTACCAGATGATAGCTTATATGTAACTATTGATAAATATATACGTCATCTGGCTGTATCTCGGTGGAAAAATTGTCAGCTGATACTTTGAAGGTCGTTTCGTAGAAGTTAGCTAGAAGCATTTACTGACTACACTGTTCGACAAAAAAAACCTTGAAAATGCTTCTGGTATTTTGAAGGCTGATTCTTATGTAAAATGACCCCCTGAATCCGAATATGACCCCCGTTTTCCCCCATCATGTCCCAATTTTTTTTTAAACGCCCCCCTTTTTTTTTTCATTTTTCCTTAGTTTCAGGGCTATAATATTTTTTTTGGAGGGGAAAGGAGCCTTATATTCACCAATAAATTTTTTTGAAGGTCAAGAGAGACTCAAAGTTTAAAATCATGAGCACCGAGAAAAAAAATCGGGGAACTTGGGGGGGGGGGGGGGGGCAAAATATTTGAAAAATCACCAAAAACGATCTTTTTATTCTAGTTTCTTTAAAAAGACCTTTAAAACATTTTTTTCGGTGCAGAACCAGAGTATAGGATCCGCTCCTATGGCTCCTGGGTCAGAAAAAATTTTCACGCTGTAAAATTTAAAAAAAAAAAATAAAATAATGCTTTAAAAACCGCACTTTGCACTCGAGTTTTAAAGCAGGTCTTCAGCCAAAAAAAAAAAAATTGTGGCTGATTCTTATGTCAAATGACTCCCTATTTCCAAATATGACCTCAGTTTCCTCCCTCCACCCCCTCTTTCCAGAGAGTCCCCCCCCCAATTCAGAGTCATTTTACTAATTCGGAGGGGAAAAGTACATTACGTAACCCGTTAACATAATTCTAAAAGGCAACAGAGGTTCAAAGTTCAAAATCATGTACATGTGTACCAAAAATATAAACTATGGCGGTGTACCCCCCCCCCCCCAAAAAAAAAAATCTTCTTTTCTTGTTTTTCTAAGAGACGTTTTAAACCTTTTTTTTTTTTTTTTTTTGTGAAAAATCAGAGTATTGAATTTTCTTTTCTTTTTTTTTGGGGGGGGGAGGTATACCGCCCTAGTTTATATTTTTGGTACACATGTACATGATTTTGAACTTTGAACCTCTGTTGCCTTTTAGAATTATGTTAACGGGTTACGTAATGTACTTTTCCCCTCCGAATTAGCAAAATGACTCTGAATTGGGGGGGGGACTCTGGAAAGAGGGGGTGGAGGAGGGAAACTGAGGTCATATTTGGAAATAGGGGGTCATTTGACATAAGAATCAGCCACAATTTTGTTTTTTTTTTGGCTGAAGACCTGCTTTAAAACTCGAGTGCAAAGTGCGATTTTTAAAGCATTATTTTATTTTTTTTTTTAATTTTACAGCGTGAAAATTTTTTCTGACCCAGGAGCCATAGGAGCGAATCCTATACTCTGGTTCTGCACCGAAAAAAATGTTTTAAAGGTCTTTTTAAAGAAACTAGAATAAAACGATCGTTTTTGGTGATTTTTCAAATATTTTGGGGGGCCACGCCCCCCCAAGTTCCCCGATTTTTTCTCGGTGCTCATGATTTTAAACTTTGAGTCTCTCTTGACATCCAAAAAAATTTATTGGTGAATATAAGGCTCCTTTCCCCTCCAAAAAAAATATTATAGCCCTGGAACTAAGGAAAAATGAAAAAAACAGGGGGGCGTTTAAAAAAAATTGGGACGTGATGGGGGAAAACGGGGGTCATATTCGGATTCAGGGGGTCATTTTACATAAGAATCAGCCTTCAAAATACCAGAAGCATTTTCAAGGTTTTTTTTTTTTTTTTGTCGAACAGTGTAGTCAGTAAATGCTTCTAGCTAACTTCTACGTAACGACCTTCAAAGTATCAGCTGACAATTTTTCCACCGAGATACAGCCAGCTGACGTATATATTTATCAATAGTTACATATAAGCTATCATCTGGTAAATTTTTAGGCGAGAGGAAATGAGTGAATTTTTTTTTTTTTCTTCAAGCGTGGGAGGTTCCAACTGCTTATCCCCCCCACCGAGCCTCAGCTGACATTCACGAGGCTGCATAGTTCGATTTTCTGTTGCGTTTTACTAATTATCACTTGAGAGGAACTTGGTCATATATATCTGTTACTGGCTCTCGGACTAATTGGGCTCTCGTATGCACAACTAAACTGGGAGGTTGTTCATGATGACTTCACTTCAAAATGAACTGTTCTTTTTACAGTAAAAAACTCTGAAACTAGCAATTTTACAGTTTATTACTGTAAAACTAAGCTGTATTATACAGGAAAAACAACAGTATAATACTGGCAGCAGAGGTTCCAGTTTAAAACTAAAATGAGCGGAAATAAGCTGTAAAATTAGCAATTTTAGTTTCTTATTGTAAAATTAGCAATTTTTACAGTTTATTACTCTAAAATTAACTGCATTATACTGTAAAAACATTCAGTTTTTACAATGCACAAGAGTGGAACCTCAAATGCAGGCCAAAGCTTGAAGAAAGAGTGAATGTATGAAGACAAACATGGCTGTTCACGAGTACGGACGCCTTTTAAGTTTCTAAATATCTGAAACGGGAGAAAATGTCTTTAAACAAATGTCACATGAATGACAAGTGATTTGTCAAAAACTGCTCTTGTCGTGACTATGGCTTTACCAGGCATGTGTTCTCGAATGTACATTTAACTGATAAGATTGTGAAAATGCCTTGGGACAATGTTCACACGAAAAGGGTTTCTCACCAGTGTGTGTTCTTGAGTGTACCCTTAAAGTGGAAGAACGGGAAAAAGCCTTGGAACACAGCACACACGAAAAGGGTTTCTCCCCAGTGTGAACTCTTAAATGTTTCTTTAAACTGGAAGTATTGGAAAAAGCACTTGAACAATGTTCACATGAAAAGGGTTTCTCCCCAGTGTGAACTCTTAAATGTCTCTTTAAATGTGAAGATTTAGAAAAAGACTTTGAACAGAGTTCACACGAATACGTTTCCTCCCCAGTGTGGGCTTTTTGATGTACTTTTAAACTCGACAAACGAGAAAATGCTAGAGAACACCATTCACATGAATATGACATTTCTCCAGTGTGTGTTCTTAGATGTACCTTTAGGGTTGAAGCTTTTAAACAATATTCACACGAATGCCGTTTCTCACCGACACGGATCTTCGGTTGATCTGCCATGGCCGAACGTGCAACTTCTGCTTGAAATTCAATGGATTTCCTCTTAATGATCAAGCGTTTGAAAATGCCTTTAGAAAGAATTCGTAAGAGCCAAGCGTTTTTCCCCATGTATGATATCAAACATTTGGCGAAAGAGACAGTTCTACTTGAAACATTTCATGAGCAAGGTTTTGAAGAACAATTGCTTGTCCGTGCAGGAGCCTCAAAATCGGTTTCGGAAGAATATGAAACGAGAGCTCAACCAATTCAGAAGCTAACACACATGGGTCATTCCACGTCAAATCAACACAATTTGGTACAATTTTAGGACGGCCCGTCACAGATTTGTATGAAACTTGGTACATGAAGAGATTTAACCCATAGAAAAAAAATTTTCTTTCACTTCATTCGAAAGTTATTAATTATTAATTATTCAAATTTTCATTAAAAAATGCCACACTTTAAGCTGGTTAATGCTCATTTTCTCAGAAACCATAAAAGATACAAGCTTGAATTTGGTCTTGTTTTAAAGCTCTTTAAATGTGCTTTAATTTGATGTGCAACTTGATGATGTTAGAAAAGATTAAATTTAAAATTTAATTAAATTTAATTTTAAAATTTAAATTTTTTAAAAACGGACAATTTAAAAATTTTGAAAAAATTCCCAAAATTACTTTGTATTATCCTTTCACATCTCACCAAGTTTCAGAATGGGATCTTGATGGGATCAGATGATATAGGGAGGATAAGTTTCACATATCTGAGTATTGTGCTGAATAATTAATTTTTTTATCTATAAAAAAAGATGAAATACTTCCATAAGGGGTAAAATATTATAATTAAATACTTTTTATAATCTAAACTAGAGAATGGGTTGAACAAAGATATGTATATCTCAGATGGGGCAGCCGTACAGTATAAAAATAAAAAGAATTATTTAAATCTATGCTAATATGAAAGAGAATTGTGGCATTTTTCAACCACTGCTCATGGTAATTTAAAATTTAATTATATTTTTTTTAACATAAATTTTTCAAATTTAAAATTCTGAAAAAATTTACAAAATTACTTAATATTATCTTCTCACATCTCACCAAGTTTTAGAATGGGATCTTGATGGGATCAAATGATACAAGGACAAGTTTCGTGCATATGAAAATTGCAGCATTTTGGACTATTAGTTTTCTGATAGATCAATCAAATATTATTTAAAACTAAAAAAAAAATAGCGCAGGGAACGAAAAATAAACTGCTAATAGTTATGTAAACACGTCCAATGAGTTACATAAAGTTTAAATGAAATTAATATAATAAAAAATTTTAAAAAAACTTAAAAAATTCATAGATAAACTAATTTTTAGTGAAAGAAAATGTCAACCATATAATACGTTTTTTCGATGTTTTAGTCTCCAAGCTGCAAAATCTTTCCAATATTATTCTTTTCTTCAACTAGTAGAGTACATGTCCCACCCGTTCGTGTAATGGGTTTTACTTGGCAAATAATGCCCGGGTAGAAACAAGGTATCCAAATCATATCAGGTACTGATGTATATGAAAATGAAGGAAAAGGTCGAGGTACGAATGAGTGGAGGAAAGTGACTTTCACGTTTTTGTCTTCATTTTTGACCAAAACATAACTTAAACACCGTTTTTATCATATATGGAAATCACATATCTATTTCGGTCTTTCAGTTCAACCTTTTCTTCAGTTAAGATAACAGAATATTTGGTTGATGATGGAAAAAAAGAAAATGTTTTGGCACTCACCCAGGCTAAAGGGAATAAAAGCATGCAGCTTTTGGGTATCTGGTATTGATACTGCTTACTCGAAATACAATGAGAGATACATTCTGTATTTTCAAACTATTCCACTTGAGTGGCGTAACTGAAGTTTATGGTCTTTGAAAACTTAGATTTTGTCCATTGTAGTGTTAGAAAGAGGTCGTCGTCAGTCGCATTTTGGGACCAAAAATTTTGAGTTGACGCCCTGATTTTAAACTCTAGGCGCTAAATTTCACGCCTGAAATTTTGCAGCACCTTAAGCCCCCCCCGAACTCATTGGGACTTAGACCCGAAAGATAAATTTGGAAAGTTACTAAATATGCAACAAATTTTGTCTTAAAAAAAATCACTTTTTTATATGCGTATTTCACCGATCTTTTTGAATACGCTATCAGAAGTACAGCATTTTTATTTGTTGCATTTTTTTTCTCAAATATTTGGATATATATCTGTTTGATTCATTAAGACTGATACTTAGGTTGTTTATTTTGACGCCTAAATTTAAATTCTTATTTCTAACACTGGCCCACTGGTATTGGTACTAATGCTGGGCGATGTATCAGATTTAACATCGCGATATATCACCAGTATAATATCGCGATATTCCGATATATCGCGATGTTTCGAAATATTTTTTTCCCATTAAATTAAGCGTATCCACGACCCCCAGGAGGGTGGGGGGTTTCGTAATGCTTTCCCAATATTCTTCGTCTCTCTTCCAAAACTGTGGATAACACTTCCAATAGAGAGTAGGAAAAATGCATCAACTACCACACTTTTTCTGGCATTTGTTACATTTTTCCAGATTTAATTAATTATCCAGATTAAATTAAATTTTTTGGTTTGATTAATTATTCATGATCATCTTAAAGTTGGGAAAGGAATACTGTGCACATGGGTGCGGGCAGAATCACACTTAGTGCTGGGGTTTCACCCGAACTAAAAACATTCTTTTTGCAAAATAAAATTATCAAAAACATTACATTATAAAAAAAATTGCAAAACTTTTTACTGAAAAAAGTTTATCTCGTAAAAAATTTATTAGATTTTTTTAAAAACTAAACCCCTAACAAGATTTAATGACAATGCAACATGTAATCCAGAGCTCTGTATATAATTCAGTATGTTACTATGTAACAGAAACAGAATATTTTAGACTTAAGAGAACCTGTATTTCGTAGGAGCAATGTTTCATTCTCATTCCATTACTTAAAAGGGTTTTAGCTTTAAGCAGTGAAGTAAGCATATAATTTGATAAAATTGGCAAGTAAAAAAGTGAGTTTTGAAAACAGAATTTTTTTTAGGTGAGAAAGTGTATACAAATGGTGTTGGGGAAATACGGTAAAATTGTTTTGCTTGTTTTGATTTTAAAAAGTAAAAGACAATTCAAATTAATTTGAACATTTTTCCACGACTCAGAGTGTAATATCATTCCTGGTGTCTTGAATGTAATGTCTATTTGGAATTGTGTATTTGTATCTAAAATTAGTTCAACACACTTTACACTATAACTATTACTAAAAAATGGCCAACTGCCGTGAAAATACCTTGGAGTAAAAGTGTCTTTGAGTACTATTATTGAAATCAGAGTGTTTTTTTTAAATATAGCACAGTTAATATTTAAAATTCAAAGTCATTTTTGTTTAAAAATAGAAAAAAAAAATCCCATTTATTTATTTTTTGATGTGAAAAATAAAGGCATGAATCCTTTAAAAATACATAAACATCAAATCAATTTCTTATTTTGAAATAAGAAGATTTGGGTAGCAGGGATGCTCTTTTTTTGTGATGATATTCCTCCCTGTGCTAAAAGGCGTGACGTCATTTCAAGTTTTTCCGGGGGGGGGGGGGGGGGGGGGGGGCAAAGGGTCCAAACCCAAACACAATGCAATTTCATCCAAAAACATTAACAAGAAGTTCTGTTAAGAACTAAACGAGCCTACTTTCCCGTACATCGACATCAGCATTGTAGCATCTGATCAATATTCTCTTAAAAATCTGAAACTAAAAATTATGTCAAACATATCTTTATAGCACTTAAAGCTGATTTCTGAAAGCAAAATATACCCCTCCCGTCAGATAAAATATACACGTAAAAAGTAAATAAACGAGTCAATAAAGTTTTGTCGCACCTTTTAAAGAATGTAACTGTTATAGTTCTTCCGTAGAAAAATTCCACAAAGAAAGAAAAAAAACTCGTTCGTTAATAAAATGTCTTGAATTTCATTTTTAATCCGTTGCCAGTTGTTAAACATAAATAAGGAATAAAATGCTCTCGTGAATGAAAAATTTTTGTTAACAAAATAAATCGTCTGATAAAAAAAAATAATAATAATAAATTAAACAAAACAAATAAATAAATAAACAAAAAATCGTCTGCCCAGTCAGTCATTTTTTCTGAGCCTGCATTTCCGCCATGTTTGCGGAGTCGGAGTCGGAATCAGAGTCCTCACAGAAGATTATTCAGAAAAGTACTTTACAATACATTATTTATCAAAACCATTTTCTTACAAAGTTAGTTTGAAGGAAATCCGCCTTGAAGTTCAGAATCAACATTCAATTTAAATTTCTCCGTAGGCGCTCATGTTAAATTTTTTTCTGAACGGTTCATCACTGAACGAAAAATGGTTCAAATTGAAAAGTGAAATATAGGAATGAGCCTCTCCGAGATCTTTCGAACAAAAAAAAGTTTATTCAATTCGGACGGTTCACTTGAAAGTTATTAGGTGGGGAAAGGTTGTTTGAACGGTTCAATGTTGAACGAAAAAAATGTTCAAATTGAAAATTTAAATACGGTAATGAAGCATCCTTACCGAGATCTTTTGAACAAAAAAAAGTTTGTTTAAATCGGACTGTTCATTCAAAAGTTATTAGGGGTGAGAGCTTGTTTGAACGGTTCAATGTTGAACGAAAAATTGTTCAAATCAAAAATGTAGATACGGGAATGAAGTATCCTTGAAAAGATCTTTCGAACAAAAAAAAGTTTGTTCAAATCGGACTGTTCATTCAAAAGTTAGTATCGCGGGACCGGTTATTTGAATGGCTCAAAATTGAACCAAAAATTGTTCAAATCAAAAAATCAAATATGGGAATGAGCTGTACTCGCCGAGATCTTTCCAACAAAAAAAAGTTTGTCCAAATCGGAATGTTCATTCAAAAGTTATTAGGGGGGGACAGACAGACCGACAGACCGACCGACACACAAATTCCCCATCTCAATACCCTACTTTCAAATTTTTAATTTTTCGATATTCATTTTACCTTTTTATTTTTTTAACTTGGCGATATTTTTTGGACTTGGCGATATTTTTTTTAACTTGGCGATTTTTTTTGGACTTGGCGATATTTTTTAGATGCATTAAGCTACTTTTAATACTTTTTTCGTCTTTCTTTTACTTTTAACGGGAAAGTAGGCTAAAAATCACGCCCACTTATATGTAAATGCATTGATTTCTCAAAGCCGGGGGGGGGGCAATTGACCCTCCCTGCCCCCCCTAAATGACGGGCCTGCTAAGGTAGCAGCCCATTAAGATCGGCTAAAAAAGAAAGAAATCGGTCATCTCGCAAAAAAAATGTTCCAGCAATTTATTTTAATACTCTGGGGGAGGGGGACACATTTTATATTTTAATAGTTATATAGCAATTTTAATAGTAATATACCCTTCGACGAAGGGCACGCTTTGCTAAAGTAATCTGCAAGTTAAAGATCAACAAGAGAGAACAGCCATATTGGGTTTCAACGACAAACATTTCAACGACTTGTTTGAATAAAAAAAATAAAAAAGAACTGCCGATACCGAGGGGGGGGGGGGGATCAAAGCGCAAACTGCAACATTGAAAATTCTCAAAAAGGTGTTTTAAAGGAGTTTTTGGTCTCCTTTTCGTTTTTTTTTTCCGAAAAAAAAATTATTTTTTTGCTAATTGTTCTGAGTGAAAAAAAAAGAAAAAAAAGCTATTTTTTGTTTCTTTTTTTTTACTTTGGGTGCAGCCCCCATGCATGAATCTGCCGGCGCTCCGTACGAACATCACTGCGCAAACACCGCTGCATTACATCACGACGTCTTGCGAGGCGGCTAATGCGTAACCATGAGCCGTGATATATCCCAGAACGCATTTCCGTCAAATCTTCGTGGTGTATCTCAATAGACCCTTTCCCCGACTCATCGCGAAGAATCACAGAATGCATCTTCCGCGACTCTTCGTGGTATATCCCTTCCCCCGATCTCTGCGACTTATTGCGAAGTATTCAATGACACCGATGTTTCCTCCTTCCTCCGAATATTCGCGTTGCTTCGTGGAAGGCTGTTAATCGGAGATTGGGAAATGTCCTGACGCATCACGATGCGGTGTATGACGATATATCATGATATATCACGTTACACCGGGAACAGCGGTATATCGGAAAAACGCGAAATGATATAACCGTTATCGCGGTGATTGCTTTATACCGATATTTTGCGATATATCGATACATCGCCCAGCACTAATTGGTACAGTTGCATAGGCGTCGTAATTTGATTTTCGAATGGCCTTTGAGGACTTGCCTGAGCTGTCTTTTGAGCGTACCAGCTATGCCATCACATGGGCCTTTACCATGAGCAGTGGCTGAAAAATGCCATGATTCTCTTTCATATTAGCATAGATTTCAAAAATTCTTTTTATTTTTATACTGTACGGCTGCCCCATCTGAGATATACAAAACTTTGTTCAACCCATTCTCTAGTTAAGATTATAAAAAGTATTTAATTATAATATTTTACCCCTTATGGAAATATTTCATCTATTTTTATAGATAAAAAAATTAATTATTCAGCACAATACTCCAATTTTTCTCAGATATGTGAAACTTATCCTCCCTATATCATCTGATCCCATCAAGATCCCATTTTGAAACTTGGTGAGATGTGAAAGGATAATACAAAGTAATTTTGGGAATTTTTTCAGAATTTTAAAATTGTCCGTTTTTGAGAAATTTAAATTTTAAAATTAAATTTAATTAAATTTTAAATTTAATATTTTTTAACATCATCAAGTTGCACATCAAGTTAAAGCACATTTAAAGAGCTTTAAAACAAGACCAAATTCAAGCTTGTATCTTTTATGGTTTCTGAGAAAATGAGCATTAACCGGATCAAAGTGTGGCATTTTTTAATGAAAATTTGAATAATTAATAATTAATAACTTTCGAATGAATTGAAAGAAAAATTTTTTTCTATGGTTTTGGTTCATAACTAGGTTAAATCTCTTCATGTACCAAGTTTCATACAAATCTGTGACGGGCCGTCCTAAACAGTGTGATGATTTGACATGGAATGACCCAATAGTAGTAAGATTTAAAAGATGCAAAAGGATTGAAATTTCAAACACGAAAGGCAATTTTCTGCAAAATAGAAATCATTGTTGACATGGTTTCAAAAATAAAGTAATTTATTAAAATAAAACACAAAATAAGCTAATATAAAGTAGCAAGTGTCTAAAGAACTTCTGATTGGAAAAGTATTTAAATATTTACAAGATGCAAAAGGATTGAAATCTCAAAATAGAAAATTTTATTGTTAAACAGTTTCAAAAAAAAAATAAAATAACAATTCAATGAATACCTATGGACATCAAGAACTCTATTAACTTTCAATACTTTTTTAAGCATTTGAAAATGAACTTTTTTCACCAAGTCCCCGGGGAAATGGCTGGTTGACAGGCACTCATTATTTCTTTGAAACTTAAAATTTTCAAGATTGGATGTGCTAATTTTATTTATTTATTACTTTTTTATTCCTTATCATTATCTTAATTTTTTTTTTTTCACTCATGTTTCAAAAAGTTTTAAATAGACAAACATTTACTTGTTTTGCAGTAGATAATGGCTTTGGGTTTTAAGACTTCGGTTATGACTCATGATGTTCAAACTTTTTTCAATGAGTAACTTTATAAAGGAAGGACTAATATTCAAATAACAAAGATTGCCTTTGAATGAAACATGTCACTAGTCTTCATATTTTTCTACTGGAATCTGTATTCTTTATTTCTTGCTCTTTAAATTTCCTTTTTGCAGAAGGTATCTACAAGATCGCGTACTTTTCGGCATCATTCGCGATTTTTTAGGCAAGTCATGGACAATGGGAGTTTTCTGGGAAATAAGTACTTTCAACTTTCCTGAAACAGACACCCCTGCCTTACAGGTGAAAATACTATGCAGTATTCACCACCTTCCCTCTCTGAGAGTAAATACTCAGAAGATCAAGGATCGGGCTTGAATAGGGAGGAATGAAACAATGATTTCTCTCCCTCCCCTTGCCCCCTCAGGGATGACCAGACCTTTTTCGACCCATTAGGAAGAAAAGGGAAAACATGCTTTTTTACTGATAAGACTTTCAATTCTTGGAATCTCATTCATTCTCTTTGTCTGGGGATTTGATTGCCTTTTCTTCAAGGGCCATTTTCAGGGTGCAATTCTGGATGAAGACATGCATGCACGTTTTTGCCAACGATACCTGTGGTCAAAAGAAATTGCCTCGATGTCGCGATCGGCTATACGATGCTTGAGACCTCTTTTTTAAAACACAGGGTGCAATTTTGCTGTTTTTGAAAGGGCAGGGCGTAATTTGAGGACTAAAAGTAGGGCAGGGCGCATTTTGCCGATCTGAAAAAGGGCAGGGCACTGCGCCCTTCAAAAACGGCCTAGCGGGAACACTAGTTAGGGAAAGGGTAGTGGTTCGAGAACCCTCTTCAGGGAATATTTTTAAAATTGATGTCCTGAAAACCCATTTTAAGCTATCTTTAATGATGTCAGGAAATAAGTATGGATTCAGGAAGCTTGCCCCGACAAAATTTTGTGACAATTTGAAGTTTTATAAATTCGTAATTTTATGCAATTAATTCGTTGAAATAAAACGAAGTGGTTCTAGGGTGAACTTCTCTCGGAAACTTTTCGAAATTATAAGCGGTAGAAGGGTTTGAGCGCCTCTTCTGGAAATTTTTTAGGCGTTGAGCACTCTTAACTACAAATTTTAAATTATCTTTGATCAATGTTTTGCGAAAGGCGGGAGAAATTCCGGACCTTTCCCTTTTCAACAACATAGTTTAAAAAACTATTTCGGGGCAATGTCCCTTGAATTTTGGGAGGGGCCCGGGCCCCCTGGGCCCAACCCCATTATACACGCCCTTGTTGAACAGTGAGTGGCATAACAAGGAGGTTGGGCAGGACGTGGGATCCTGCCCTGGGTCTCCAGCAGCCAAGAGGGGTCGGCATTTGGACCGATCAAAAAAAAGAAACAAAAAAAACGGTCACGAGTCCTCAAACAGAGTAAAAGACAAAAATTTGATAGACTGCCCTGAGCAGCGCACACTGTGCCACCACACTGCAACAGAAACCATATAAAATGTGCAACTTTGTTTTGGTAAATATCGGTTAGATAGACTAATGTTAGCTTAAATCTATTTGGTGGGATAGAATTTAGTTATATGGAGACTGCATTATTGGCTGTTCGAAAATCGGCAAGTCCTATCCACTTTCGACCCAGGCTCATCTATAATCAGGAAAAAGGTTATTTGCTTGAAGCAATGAATGCAGAAAACACTTGGCATGTTTTCAAATTATGACAAGTGTTTCACATTATGATTAACTCCTCTAAGAATTTACATAGGTTAAGCACATTAAATGTTATTTCATTCTAAGCAAACAAACCATTCAAACACACTGAAAAGGGCATAAAATTCTTCATTAAATTTTGTTTGGTACTTTACGTACTAACTCTCTACCCAGCTACAGATTTGGTGGTTGGTTGTTGGTCTGTGCAAAGGTCACTCCCTCCCCCATGGTATTTAAAATAATAAAAATTATTAATTTATACGCAGAGATGGTCTTTGTTGGTTTCCTAGGAAATTGCATTGTGTTTGTTTCCCTCTGAGCCCCCTCCCCTCACCCACTAGAAAATTACAAATGGCATACTTGTTTACACAGAATATTCATAGTCATTAAAAACACTATTTACAGAACCTTCTGCATTTCTACAAATTCCCTCTCAAATTTACAAAAGATGAAAAGAAAAAAAATACAGTAGTTGTTAATCAGTTGAAAGTTTACAGAAACAGCACCACGATAACCCTAACGGAAAAAGTTCAGAGTATAAAATGACAGCTTAAAACTACAGGTAAAGTATCATGACGTATTCACAAAAAAAATTCTCACCTGGTTATAGAACTAATTTTTCACAAAAAAAACAAAGATTTTTTTTTTTCGTATTTCTTTTACAAAAAAACATTAACCACGCAAACGTCGCAGAACAGACAACAGGTCAGAACTAGTCAAAGTTACGGAAAGAAATTGAACTGAAAGTAAAATGTTAAACTTGTTAAGAAATATAGGCGCCTTTGTAATTGATATAAAAATATACCTTTGTGATTAAAAAATAGAAGAAAGGAAAAAAAAAACGTTCAAAGCCCATATTGATGCTTTTAATTTTGTTAGTTTTATTAACTTTTATCAAACTTGTGGCTCGATAGTGGCACAGCCGACAATTACATTGGTTTCTCACAACATTTTAATACATTTATACTTCCACTATGACTTTTGTCTACAGTATGAGTGTTAGAAATCGTGAAGTTTTGAATGTCGCTTTCGTTGATTTGAACAAATTAAAAAATGGTATATGGAATTGTAGGTCACTAATCATGTAAAGAACCAAACTTAGATATTCGCCACAGAATTTGAAGGCATTGCTTTCCAGAGGAATGTTGATTCAGCTGAAATAGGTATTATATCCTGCTTTAAACTTGATATAACTTATAATTTTAATCTTAAAAAAAAAAAAATAATAATAATAATAAAACAAAAACTCGGTCTGAAAACTGTTTACCGTAGAAGACTTTAATCTAGGCTGGTTGAAGACTGTGGTCCCACCCCCCCACCCCACAATCGAATACTCTTATTTCCTGAAAAAAGCGCCAACATTAAATTTTGATACAAGCAATAATTTCGTAATTGTTGTAAAAGTTTAATCTCATGTATAATATTTTCATGAAAGTATTTAATTTGTTTACTTTGTTTATTATTCATGGACAATATATTTAAGAAAACCAATAGAAAAACCAGCGTTGCCCAAAGCGGCCCAGCCCAAAAAAATTTATATATTCTTAGCAAGAATACCCGGCGTTGCCTGGGTCAGTAATAATGTGAGAAATGCTGTGGTCCACTGCCCCAGGACAATGAAACCTCGCTCCGGAAACGCTTGAAAAAATAATCAGTGGTCGCGGAACCTCAGACACCAAGAATCATCAATTGCATTCTCCACGCAATACTAGGGGGGGGGAGCATTGCTATGGGGGAAAAAAGTTTTTCTGAATTTAACATTGAACCCCCTAGGACAATACAATGTTATTCAAAGATGACATAACAAGCAATTTTTTTGGAATATCTCAAAAATTGTCCAAACTCTGGGTGTTTTTTCATACTTAGACTTTATTTCTCATTTTTGCATTGCTTTGAACACATTTTGAACAATAAGGAAATAAAAATATTAGATTAACTTTCTTTGGTTATACAATCTAAGTTAAATATTGTCACAGTCTGTATTTGCTATATTATTAATTAAAACATGATTAATTAGTTCAAAAATAATTGTTCTTGTAGAGGAAACATCTACGAAAACGTCTATTATCGGCCGAATAATGATGATTTGTTCCCCTTTGGTTTTATGTATGTCATCTTGTACTGGCCATATCCAATACAAGTTCGAATCTTTTTTAACCCTTTTCATATATTTTATCCTGTATGTATCAGTGCCTTCATCTAATTTGCTTATGACTTGACCAACACCCCACTCTCCATCCCAAAGTGCAAGTAACCATTTCATTCTCAGTCACATATTGCAATGGCAGTGGATCATCAACAGATTCTGCATTTGTATCAGATGTTATTACATAAAACAGCTCTGATATAATCAACAGTTGCAGTAACGTCAGTAACTTTATGGCCATATAGGACCTTTAAGTTGCTCATAATTGTCTCAGGACTTAACCCTCGTTGCTTGAAAAGTATGTGGTCTTGTTTTAAATTTCTGAAATCACTTTTAGCTATTTTTACCAGTAATTTCAAAACTTTGCACTTTTCACCTTCATCTTTGACTTTTTTTATTATCTCCTCAATTTCTTCATAATTAGTTGGAATAATGCTGTATTTAAGTCTAAATTCCTTTTTTATGGTAAGCATTTTTCTTTCCTGTATTATCTTCACTGTGTCAATGTCTGTGCTATGCACACTGTTTGAAAGAATCTGTTTTTGGGATAAGCTCCAAATTATTTTAAGTTCATCAGTTTCTTTTTTTTTTACTTCTCCATTCATGATCAAGAAACACAAAGTCATTTGAATGCGTAATAACTATTTTCTCTGAAACCCCAGCAAAACCACATGGTCCAGAATTTTTTAAACGATTATCAACATCTCCAAAAACTTTTTCTGTAGAGATATTATGGTTGGTGCACTTTCAAGCAAGTGCTCTGGAATTTGCTGCCGGACAAGAAATTGATGATTGTTTGAATTACCAGACTTAAATGCATCCCTCTCTGTCTAGCAACTGCGATTCCACAGGCACATAACATCTTCTGGCAAATACTGTTAATAAGATCTTCATCAGCTTCATCCAACTCTTTCTGTATTGTTTCCATCCATTCAATAGGATACACATCAAAAGAAAATTTTTCTTTTAATCTTTCTATCCCTGCCTTTCTGATTTGCAGACATTTGTAGGAGAAGACAACTCACTGTGCAATTTAGGGAAAACATTCAGGAGAGTGATGTAATTAGTTCTTTTGTCAAGAACCAATCTCAAATATGTTTCTATAAGGTGTGTACCAATCAGTGCTGTAGTATAAGAATAATTTGAAATAAATTACTGTATTATGCTTCATTCTTACACAAGCCAGTTGATT
The DNA here is from genome assembly GCA_038373865.1 of Uloborus plumipes. Lineage (NCBI taxonomy): Eukaryota > Metazoa > Arthropoda > Arachnida > Araneae > Uloboridae > Uloborus > Uloborus plumipes. The sequence goes on from JAXGGA010009668.1 coordinate 27,965, forward strand.
TCTAATATTCTTTGATCTAAAAATGTACTACATTATTCCAGTGATACAATTTTACTCAGACACATTGCTGGTTAATCTACCAAATCTACGATCTTTAACAGCAAATGCTAAATTGCTTTGTCTATTTTATCAATAAATTCTGTGAATTGAAAATATCTGTTCCAAGACTTTGTGAATGCTCTGTGCATTCCCAAAAATTTTTTTAAAAAGCACAATTTTCACATAAATTTTTATTTCTCCCACTTTTCAATTAATGTTGGGTAGTTTCTCTGCCCATGCACAAGTGAATATGTACCAAAGAACATACTCACAGTTAAAATATCCATTTTAATCATCGAGTTAACTAGCATAAGTTTTCTTGTGACATTTGCACATATGTTTGTATGGGTGTACATTATATAACTCAAAAATGGTACGCTTTAGAAGGTTAAAATCTCATTGGCATGGCCTTGTTGTGTTCCTCCCTTTCCCAACTAGGCAATATATCACTAGTATGGGGATAAAAATGAGATACCGAATTCTCCGATGGCCCAATATAGTGCCAAAGGCTAGAGTTTACTCAATTTTGATAGTACAGAAAAAAAATTAGTATTTTTGTGATCAGTGGAGCATTTTCAACAATATAGGGGGGTTCAATCTTAAATTTAAAAAACTTGGACAATGCTCCCCCCCCCCCCCCCACTAGCCAATACCATTCACAAGCCGTAGCGTCGGGGGTCACCCCCCCCACCCCAACTTGATTGGACACTTAAAATTTAGAACCTGAATTTTACAAAAATCAAATGAAAACTCATAATCAGAGTATCATCTACAGTTTTTTTTTTGACATTTATTTTATTTAAGTATTATACAAGCATGTTTGAATGGGGGCAAGGGGGAATGTAGGCCCACTATCAAAATTTTCAATATTTGGCACTTTATTTTTTTCGAAACAGAGACGAAAATCGGCAGAAAGATTATTTACGTTTTTGTCACCAGTTATCTACTAACACAGCCAGAATTGAAGGAATTTTTTTTTGTCAAAACCGTCTTTAGTATTGCCAATAATGTTAAATGCAATGCCTCTTAGGGGTGCACCGCGGTGAGCCGGATTTTATCCTCACCTTCTCCATGCTTGTTGTATTACTAAAATAATAATTCAAAGAAGTGTGGAATCATAAATCATGTATCTGTGTATCTGTGTATATGTATCTGTGTATCTGGCTGTGGCACTCTGCAGCCTAAACGTATGTACCGATGTCGGAAAAATTTTTTTGTTCGAAAGGGTAGTTGATCGAGAGTGTTCTTAGCTAGATTGCGTCTTCAGAAGGTATTAATTAACGAAGATATTAATTAAAAACCTTTGAAAGGTTTTTCGGGATTTTAGCAGTGAAAACATACTTTAAAACTTAAAAAAAAAAAAAATAGCAGCAAATGAAAGAGCTACATTTTCTGTGTTTGATACGATTTAATTGAATCGTTTATTTCGAAAAGGTAACATCTCTATTTTGATCTCCTCTGTCTCTTTAGAAAATTAAACAGCGCACGGTTATATTTTTGAATGTCATAATCAATGAAAAAATGCCTTTAGTTAAGTACACAATTACTGCAATAATTTACCAAATAACCATTGATTATGATATTCAAAAATATAACCGTGCGCTGTTTAATTTTCTAAAGAGACAGAGGAGATCAAAATAGAGATGTTACCTTTTCGAAATAAACGATTCAATTGGATCTTCCATGTTCTATAGAACGCGAGTTATAGCGTTTTTTTTAGTGAATACAGCTTAGTCTTTATTCACGCGATCGGAACCGTTTTCATTGTTAGCAGGACAAGGAAAACGCAAACTCTTATAATTTGTTATAAAATGTTTATCAGTTGCCAGTATTCTACTTTTTTTATAAAATAAAATACTTGTAATTGATTTTATAGTTTAAGGCTTAGTCAGGGGATTTTAAAATTTTTTAATGAAGTTTTGAGTAAACGTGGGTTAAAGATCAGACTCTTAGGTAGGCTTTCATTGGGGAAAAGAAGTTTTCTGAGTCATGCTATTTATCAGCATTTATTCATGGTTAAGGAGTGTCATATCTTGCACAAAACAGATCAGAGGTTTTGCTACCATTTACTTTAGTTGTCTTCAAATATTGTTAGGGAATTTTTTGAAATTTTTAGACTTCTGGCTACCTGATATGAACCTTTTTTTTTTTTTTTTTTCATAAAATGGATTTTTCAGCACAGAATTGATTTTTTTATCTTCCAAATAAAATTTTTTTCAATTTTTTTAAGCGCTATTTTCAAGCATTTGTCAGTCATAATTATATTAATAAGAAATTTAAATGCTAAAAGTCAGGCTACATAACTAAAAAAACTCTCAATAATGCATACAAAGAAAAAATGGATAATTTATATTCATGTTTATAAAAACTATTTTTAATTACGTAGTTTGTGTATAGTACTTAAGTAATGAATTTTGGGCAAAGGGAAATTGTTAAGATATGCTGACCTATTTTCAAAATGAACGCATCAGAAATTTGTTCTGAAAAATTATTGTACATAAAAATTGAATAATGTATTTTGAATCAGACTTGCATTGAAATATTTTTTTCATTTTTGTCATTTTTTTCTATTTTTGCACTTTCGAAAAAAAAGGTTAGGAAATTTATCCACCTGAATAAAAACCTCAGTTCCATTTCATCGTCAGTTATAATTCTAGCATCACTTACATTAAACCAATAAAAAGCGTAGCTATTTCTATTCTTTCTATCAAAGTTAGCAGTATTTTTTTCATTTGTATCATATTCTAAATTAGATCTTCATAATACTTTATGGTTTTCTTTGATGCAAATATACATAGTTAACCAGCTTTTGCAGTTTTTGTAGCTGAACCATCAATTCCTTCTAGGTCTCCATTATTATCTTTCATTTCATCTTAGAAATTGCTTCATCAGAACTGCTTTTGATTTTGAAATCATCATTATTATAAGAGGACCCACTTGCGCCATAGGGAGGGGACCCACTTACCCAAATAGGGAAAAACTACTGGGTAAGTGGGACCCCTCCACTTAAACATCAAAATTAATAATACTTTGCGACAAAAATTCATATTGCAATGTGTACTTCATGCTTAACTCTACAAGAAAACTTAATGAAGCATAGAAAAAAATAATAAAAAACTAACCTTGAAGCGCTTTGTTGAAAAATGTTCTTGAACTTGCAAAAAAAAATTTTTTTGGAATGTTTTCGACATAGGTTATATGATCTAAAAAAGATTTTCCATGAAACCCAAATAGTATGCAAAACCAATCACTGAGTGATAAATATAACATGATCAGTACAATAAAAGTATAAAAACTATATGCGTGTTTCAGTTTTAAGGGGGGTAATTCTTACCCAGTGGCCTAATTACCCGAACACAACCCTAATTGTTTATGAAACGTTTTTCAAGCATGATGTTATCAATTGAGGAGTTTTCGATTTTTGAATTTATTTTTATGGGATAGAAACAAGACACATGTGATCATCATTGGTGAAAAAATTTTTGCTAATACGACAAGTTTTTTTTTTTATCTTCTTTTTTTTTCTACTTTATAGTGAAACTGTCACATATACGCCGGCCCAAGGGACCAACAGAAAAAGGCGCATAAGTGAGAGAGACGTATAAGTGAACAAGCCTATTTAAAGGACTAAAACGCAACATAGTTTCTAATGAGAGAATGAATAAGAATGTTTCTATAGAAAAGGGACATATTACTACGGTTTGGCAATTACTGTAACGTAACTACAATGATAAAGAGAGAACAAAAATTGTAGCATACCTAATTACAAACTGTTCCCTTTAAAACGATGCATAATAGATAATTGTCCCTCTCCGAACTCTAGTTCATGCGAAAAAAATGCCTTCCGTAAGCAATAAAATGGAAATATAAAGAGGAAAATGAAGAAAAATGCTTATTTTTTAAAAAAAATAAATTAAATTTTTTTACATTTTAGTTAAAATTCGGCGCATAAGTGAAATATTTATCTTTAGAGTGACGCATAAACGAATGATACTATCATTATTTTGCTATGGAATGTGCTGGGACCATTCAAAATCGTCGTATAAGTGAAAAAGGCGCATAAATGAGGCGGCGTATAAGTGAGAGTTCACTGTACTTTTAAAGTTTCAAGCAATCAGTGTGAGCATGTCTGGTGGAATTTTTCACTTCTGATTGCCAAGCTGGAGCGGAGAAGTTTTACGTATTGGCTCGAGCATAGGCGATTTATAGGGGTGCGCCACACCCCCACAATTTTTGGTTTTGAAAATTATTATAAACTCAATTTATTTCATCAAGAAGCTTAGTTTGGAGAATTAACATGCATTTCTTCATTGCGAGACGTAAGATTTAATTGTCGAAAGTAAAATAATATACAGTTTATTGTATGATCCATATGCAGTGAACTATGCGCCAGCCCAAGGGACCAACAGAAAAAGGCGCATAAATGAGAGAGACGTATAAGTGAACAAGCCTATTTAAAGGACTAAAACGCAACATAGGTTCTAATGAGAGAATGAATAAGAATGTTTCTATAGAAAAGGGACATATTACTACGGTTTGGCAATTACTGTAACGTAACTACAATGATAAGGAGAAAACAAAATTGTAGCATACTTAATTACAAACTGTTCCCTTTAAAACGATCCATAATAGATAATTGTCCCTCTCCGAACTCTAGTTCATGCGGAAAAAAATTCCGTGAGCAATAAAGGCGAAAGATTAAAGAGGAAAGTGAAGAAAAATGCTTATTTCTTAAAGAAATAAATTTTTTTAATCATTTTACGGAAAATTCGGCGTATAAGTGAAATATTTATCTTTAGAGCGACGCATAAACGAATGATATTATCATTATTATGCTATGGAATGTGCTGGGACTATTTAAAATCGTCGTATAAGTGAAAAAGGCGCATAAAATGAGGCGGCGTATAAGTGAGAGTTCACTGTACTTTTAAAGTTCAAGCAACAGTGAGTATGTCTGGCGGATTTTTCGCTCTTTGACCAAGCTGGAGCGAGAATTTTTGCGTATTGGCTCGAGCATAGGCGGATTTATAGGGGTGTGCCACACCCCTACAATTTTGGGTTTTGAAAATTATTAAAACTAAATTTTATTTCATCAAGAAGCATAGTTTGGAGAATAACATGCATTTTTTTCATTGCGAGAGATAAGATTCAATTGTCGAAAGTAAAATAATATGCAGTTTTATTATATGATGCATGTATATCACTGCACATTGCCAGTGCGACATGAAATAGGACTGTATTACGTATTAAGAATAATGGTATATTTATCCATTTGAAGAAAAAAAAATTAAACAATTACATGCAAATAAACAGTTATCATTCAGTGCTGTATTCTAAAATAATTGTTTATCTAATGTTAATGGGTATTTATTGGTGCATCATTAGTTTAAAAACAGCTATGGCTAACAAAGAAAAAAAAGAACATGCTATTGTAATAAAAACTTCTTTGGTAAAATCTGTTCTAAAATTTAAAAAAAAGCCAGTACTTTTCAGTTAAATTTGAAAAATTTTGCGAAAGAATGTCTAGAACTACCTGTTTAACCTGGGATTGCCCCCCCCCCCCACACATATAGATCCTGGTTTTTGCTGCACCCCCAGAATTCACAGCCTAAAATCCGCCTATGGGCTCGAGCGGAATCGTTTTTTTCGCACTTTCACAACGCTATTGCCCGAGGTTGCTTTAATAGGTAAAAGTCGCCAAGTAATGCCCTTTAAAAATGGTTTTCGTCGAAAAAGTTTTAAACAATCGTCACTGACTCCCGTGGCAGGTTATTGGATTACCCAGTGACGAATCCAATCTCCTTGGTGAATTAATACTTAAACTATTTGATTACGGACTTGAAAAAAACTCTGCCATGAAAATAATTAAATTAGTTTAAAAAAACTAAAAAATACGCTTTTAGAGGTTAATCAAACTAACATGCACTTATAATACATCAACATATAATATAGCTTAACCTTTAGTATTAATAATAGTATTAAGTATATTACTTTTATATTTGCAAAGAACGTGAATTTTATCTTTTATTCAGAGTTACATACAAACAACTGAAACACTTATAATACATCAACATGTAATATAGTTTAGCCTTTAGTTTTATAATAGTATTAAATATATTACTTTTATCTTTGTAAAGAACGTGAATTTTATCTTTTATTCAGAGTTACATACATACAGGGTGTCCACTCCTATCGTGGCCCAATAGCTAATTTCTAAACCGTTAGAGATAAGCATATAGTTCATTTAGGAAAAAATCTCCAAATTACGAAAGGAATTTGGGTCTATGCAATGTTTTTCAAAAAATCAAATTTTGAAAGAGTTACGAAATTTAAATTTTTATACAGCCCCCCAGTCCTATCAATCATATTTAGTAAAACATTCTTGACACTGTAACGTTTAAAACTAAAAAAAAATCACTCTTCTACGACAAAAATTGACCGAGTTATACGTTTTGAAAAATCAAGATTTTGAAGGATTTCATGACGTCATCGAAGATCGCTTAAGGGACCGTATGCGAAATCCTTCAAAATCTTGATTTTTCAAAACGTCATAACTCGGTCAATTTTTGTCGTAGAAGAGTGATTTTTTTTTTAGTTTTAAACGTTACAGTGTCAAGAATGTTTTACTAAATATGATTGATAGGACTGGGGGGCTGTATAAAAATTTAAATTTCGTAACTCTTTCAAAATTTGATTTTTTGAAAAACATTTCATGGATCCAAATTCCTTGCGAAATTAAGAGGTGTTTTCCTAAATGAAGTATGCTTATCTCTAACGGTTTAGAAATTGGCTATTGAGCCATGAAAGGAGTGTATACCCGTATATACAAACAAACAAACCCACATGTGAAACCAATAAAAGCGTATTAAAATAGCGCAGGCAATATAGGTGAAAGGCTGAAATTACAAAAATCCAACGCCACTGGTTTGGTTTCTCGAGACACGCTATTTAGCTTGCGGGTGTTTAAAAAATTCATTAAAAATCAATAGTATTTTGAAATTCGGCTATGCCGAATTTTTGTGTTTTGTGATTCTCTTAATAATGTCTAGCAGTCAGAGTAGGAATATTTAATGAGTTGAAATTTCCCTTTTGTATCAGTACAGTCAAACCTGTCTATCTCGAATTTCACGGGACAGAAGAAAAATTCGAGATACGGAGGTTTCGAGATACAGAGGTTGTGATAAAATTTACAAAAATAAGCAATTGGAACAAAGTCAAATACTTAATAGATTGTTTTGCATTGATATTGTTGAATATTTTACTGTACGACATGTTGTGAGTCCACGTTTTACTAATTGTGATGACTATATCGGTAGCAAGTTAATGCATACCTTTAAGTACGAATAGTCTTTGAATGATTGTGCAAAAGATGATTTTTGTCTCCAAGTTATACCATTGATAAAGGTGGCTGGAGATGAAATTCAAAAATGAGAGTCGTCAAAATTCGAGATATAGAGGTTTTCAGGAAAAATCATTCGAGATAAACATGAGAAAAAACATTAAATTTATGCTGTAAAAGCAGGGAAATTGAAAATTTTGACATAGAGAGGTTTTCGAGATAAGCAGGTTCGAGATAAACAGGTTCGACTGTATTTTCCTTTACTTTCGTGTTATTTATAAAAGGTTTCAAGTAGGGATGCACCGATAAGCAAATTGTCCGATTACCGATTAATCGGCTGTTGATGATCGGCCGATTAATCGGCTGAGCCGATTAATGATAAGGATAATTGTTTTTCTACTACCAATTGTACCATCACTGTTTTTTATCTCTTTTACAATTCCAAGTTTAGAAATAGTAAGTAATTTATTTTTGGGAGAAGATTTTTTTTTCATTTTCCTAGTTTTCACAAAATAATTTCAATATTTTATCAAATTTCTTCGAACCAATTTTCATATTAGTGTCAATAAGAAAATTAACACATTGTTAGTTATGTTAATTGGAAATAAAAATTTATAAAAAAAAGGAAGGGTGGAGGAGTGTGTGGTGAACACTCCAATTTAGGAGTACTCTTAATTCATGTATTTTAGTCATCAGTAGCAATTTAATTCAATACTTTTATTCTTTGAAAATTAGAGGTTATCTGAAAGCACTGTGCTAAGGAGAAAACTATCGCCACATGAAAAATGTTGCATCATTGTCTATGTATTCAAAGTAGGAGAATTCTTTAGAAAAAACTTTATATCAACTGTGAAGATTATTATTCTATATTCTCTATTCTCTACTAATAACAAAGCTGAAGGTGGGTCTGTCTGTCCTTCTTTCCTTCCTTCCTTCTTTCTTTCTGTCTGTCTGTCTGTTACGAGCGTAGCGCCAAAACCGTTCGGTCGATTTTCATGCCACTAGGCACAAAATTAGTTTGTAGCATGTAGTTTTGCACCTCGAAGCGATTTTTCGAAAATTCCAATTCATTCTTTTTCTATTCGAATTCTTAGCGGAAATTTGATAAAATAGGGAAGAAATATTTCATACACATTTTCAAGTCTTATGTCATTCGAAAGCTTGAAATTTTCTGCACAAAATGAAGTTTTTTCGAAGTTTCTACGATCATAAGGAGAGCTGTAACAATTGTTTTTAGAATCCCGGAATTCAAGGCTTACCTTCAGTAAAGCAAGCCAAACGATTCTAAAATGGTTGAGCTCGAGAATAAAATTTGTTTGAAAAGAGAGATGAAATGAATTATTTTATCAACGGAAATCAACTTTTCATGTTGTTACCATGGTTACGTGTTCACACTTATTTTTGTTTCGTTCTTTTTCCAGCGTTGCCAGACGTGGTATTTTTGATACTACGGTAGTATTTTTTCGGCCCAAATAAGGAGCGTAGTATTTTTCTGGCAACCCTGTTTCCAATATACTAATGACTTAATTAAAGATTTGGCGGATTTTTTTTTTTCATTTTCATAGATTTCGCATTTCAGCAATATTGATTTTGGCAACGTTTGGAAACAGTAGTAGGCGCGTCTATCGCCCATTTAGCGAGAAAGGGGTACCCAAAGCACAAAGATTAACCAAATATCGTATAAATTGCGACATTGCAACGTTCTTTTTAAAGTGTTTCATTTCGGAAAATGTATTGTTTTGTTTTTAAAGCTAGGAAAGGAAACTTTCTTCTTCTTTCAAATTTTGGTAAGATTTCTGTTGGTTTCTGTGAGCAACAAAATTGTTCTTATTTTCTCTTTTGGCTTATTTTTGTGCATCTCCCCTTGGGGTTTCATTTGAATGTCACAATGGGATGCTTTACCCCTTTTATGGAGTAAATCAGTGTTAATTTCAATGCAGATGAATTGGCGCGACCACTTGGCGATATATCGCCAAGTATTTGTCGCCAATTTGGCGATTTAATTTTTTTTTGATAGGTTCAATTTGGCGCTATTGGCGATATTTTGCGAAAAATCCACTGAATGATGTTAAAAATCGGCGATATTTAGGAGATTAATCATTGTAAAACATTTTTTTGCATTGTTTCGTGGCAAACTAGGGATATAAATGTTTGAATTGTTATCTTGCTCCCTCCAAGCACTATTTTAGCACTTAAGGCATCTACTAAGAAATGTACACGTAAAAGGAAGTAGTGTAGGGTCTATACCAAATTTTTATACCATACTTTGAAGGAATAGGAATTGTAGTTGAATTATAACTAAAATAGAGCATTTTTTCTGCTATATCAATTATTTTACAAATGAACTTTTAATTTTATACCACGGGCAAAGCCGTGCGGGTACCGCTAGTACTGTTAACAAAATTATTCATCATAGTTTCCTAGTGAAAGTATACTTTAAAGAATAAAATCTGAAAAATATTTTTCAGCCGATTAATCGGCCCGATTTTGCCGATTATTAATAATCGGCAAAGTGGCCGATTATGGCCGATTAATCGGTACTGCCGATTAATCGGTGCATCCCTAGTTTCACGCATAATGTTTTCAATTATATCAGTATATATTTTTTTTATTTTCAGGGTTGACCCTGTGGTCTACAGATTACAAGTTTGTTTTCATGCTGGGTGATTGTGGAAACTGTAATTGTTCAAGTATATCAACAAAGAAAATCGAAATGCACTACCATGGGAAGTTTTAGTTTCCGGTATGAACCGAGGCCACACTCTGCAGTGCACAAGAAAGGATCCTACGATTCAGCTGCAAAAGATACTAATCACAACAAAGCCTTTCAAAAAGTTTTTCCTTCGCAGGATTTGTGCTTACGACGAAACTTGATTAAATCGATATTATTTCTCAGCAAAATATATTTTATCCAGTTCTTATGTCATATGAAGTCTACAAATTTCTTATTTAAATTTTGAAGAAATTTTCCAAAACTTTGTTAGAAAAAATATTTGTGGTGAACCTGTCTTAACAAATGGTACATTTAAGCTTTTGAATGCGTAGTAGGACAGGTGTTGGTGAGAAAAAAGAAACGTTATTCACGAAGGAAAAGTTTCTACATAAAAAAAATACTTTGTGCATTTTAGAATAAGAGTATTTTTTGCAGTTGTGCTTAAAAGTATTGAAATAATTGTCTTGAAACCGATGTGAATTTGAGCAACATGTTTACTTAACAAAAGTTGTTTGCTGAGCAATGTGTATGTTGATCAAAAAACTAAAAGAATTTTTTGCAGTTGTGCTTAAAAAGTATTGAAGTAAATGTCTTAAGACCAATGTGAATTTGAGCAAAATGTTTACTTAACAAAAGTTGTTTGCTGAGCAATGTGTATGTTGATAAAAAAAAATGAAAGAATTTATTCAGTGTAAAAACGCTTAAAGGCTTGTAAGCTATTTAGTTAAATTACCTGAGACTGGGTTGCTTCTAATTACCAAAAAATTAATAACTTTTTCGGCATTGATAAATTTTTTCAATAAAGTAAAAGATTACTCTAAGATAAGTTTCTGTTTTCAAGAATATGAACTGAAATAATGAGAAAATAGTAAATGTACTGATTTGTATATAGAAAAGGCCTTTTTTTTTGCTGAGTGCTCTTAACGGCATACATTTTCCAGACAACTAGGCTCTTCTTAAAGTATTGCATTAATGAGAACCATAAAAAAATCCCATGAATAAGCAATGATGTTTATGATTGCAAGATACGTCACGTATTTTACACCATTTACCGCTCTCAAGAAGTAAAATAGTTTTGAAATCAGTCATATTGACAGTCAGAGATGTGCGAAATGGAAGATCCCTCGCCAGTTGAAAAGAACAACAAATCTTCCCCAAGCGGGAGCTGTGAAAAGGACATTTGCGTACGAGGAACAAACAAATCTTCTCCAGGCGGGAGCTGTGAAAAGGACATTTGCGTACGAGGAACAAACAAATCTTCTCCAAGCGGGAGCTGTGAAAAGGATATTTGCGTACAAGGAACAAACAAATCTTCTCCAAGCAGGAGCTGTGAAAAGGACATTTGCGTACAAGGAACATCACACTCTTCAGCGATTTGCAACGAAGCATTTTCGACTCCGCTCAACTTGGAAACTCTTTCCGAGTGCGACTCCGATGAAGAAATTAATTTTCGAAGTCTACCCAGAAAGAAACCTGCCAGTACTTCTGATGGACGAAGAGGCATTAAAAAGAAGCGCAAAAAGTCACATGTTTGTACATTCTGCGAAAAAGCATTTTCTGATAGCGGAAAGCTTAAAGAGCATGTGAGAGTACATACGGGTGAAAAGCCCTACTTGTGCGATAAATGCTCGAAATCATTCGCGCAAGCTTCAAACTTAAAAACTCATTTGCAAACTCATGTCACCGAAACTGCTTGCGAGTTCTGTTTGAAAGAATTTCCTACGTTTGCCATGCTGCAGAAACATTTGCTTGTGCATACCAGCAAAAAATCCTATCCTTGTAAATTTTGCTCGAAGTCGTTCTCCCTGCCCTCGCTCCTCAATTCTCATTTACGATACCATGCCCCGAAGACGCACACTTGTGACTATTGCTCAAAAGGCTTCCCTCAAGCAGCGAGCCTACGGGAGCATTTGAAATTTCACACGGGGGAGAAATTGCACCCTTGTGAAATCTGCTCAAAGCCTTTTTACACACGTCATCACATGCTCAGACATTTGAGAACTCACAGTGGCGAAAAACCGTTCTCGTGCGACGTCTGCTCAAAGTCGTTTTCCGAGGCTTCGAGCCTGAAATCTCACATGCTGACTCACGCGGTGGGGAGACAATACAGTTGCGAGGTTTGCCCAAAAGCGTACGTCACAATTACCCGATTGAAGACCCACATGAGGACCCACACGGGCAGAAAAATACATTCCTGCGATTTTTGCTCGAAATCTTTCTACTCGATTCCGATCTTAAGGGGACATCTAAGGATCCACACCGGGGAGAAGCCATTTTCTTGCGAGTTTTGCCCGAGAACTTTCGCGTATAGCGGACCTCTCAGCATCCATCTGAGAAGCCATACGGGCCAGAAACCGTATCGCTGTCAATTCTGCTCCAAGGCTTACTCGGTTAAAAGATCCCTCAACATACACTTGAGGACACACACGGGAGAAAGGCCTTATTCTTGCACGTATTGCCAGAAGGCCTTTTCTAGGCCGGATTCTTTCAAACTCCATTTGAGAAGCCACACGGGGGAGAGACCGCATGCTTGCCAGTTCTGTTCCAAGGCCTTTGCGGCGAAATTCCAACTAGACATACATTTGAGAACGCATACGGGTGAAAAGCCGTACGCTTGCGAGTATTGTTCGAGAGCCTTTTCTATAAAAGGAAGTCTCAATAGGCATTTGATAAGCCATCACAGCGACAGGGCCAGGTCTACTTAGGTACTGTTGATTGAGTGTTTGCCATAGGTGGCAGAAACCGTATCGCTGTCATTCCTGCTCCAAGGCTTACTTGATGAAAAGTTAACTGACATAAATTTGAGCCTTTTCTATAAAAGGAAGTCTCAGTAGGCATTTGATAAGCCATCACAGCGACAGGGCCAGGTCTACTTAGGGATTGTTGTTTGATCGCAAGCCATAGGTGGTAGAAACCGTATCGCTGCCAATCCTGCTCCAAGGCTCACGGATGAAAAGATCCCTGGACATACATTTGAGAACGCATACTGGCCAGAGGCCGTACTCTTGCGAGTATTGTTCGAGAGCCTTTTCTGAAAAAGGAAGTCTCAGCAGGCATTTAATAAGCCATCACAACAACGGGCCATGGTCTACTTAGGGACTATTGATTGAGCCGAAGCCCTGGATCCAGAAATCTAAATTAATTGCATAAATTGTCAATACAGTAAACTCCCGATTATCCGTGGGATGGGGAGGCACGGTTGCCGCAAATAAGCAAATTCCGTGGATATTCAAAAAAAAAAAAAAGTAAAAACGATTCTAGTGTATACAATAGCTAAAAAAAGATTCGATCACACCACATACATTTAAAGAAAAGCTAAAATTAGTAACAATGGATGTAAAAAATATCTTTAAAAGCGTTCAGTTAATCACCATCGCAAATAAAGAAAAAAGAAACAAAAGTGTGAAAAACCCGCGGATAATCGTAGGTTTACTGTATTTTTTTAATCATAGTTCCTGACTGATATATAAAAAATTTAGTTCTAAATATGTTTGGTATTATGCAATGAGTTTTTATATTTTCTTCTTTGGGGGAAAGTACCCCAAAACGGGATAGCTAACCTATTCTTCGCTTTATTTCTTATTGTATACAAGGTACATTCCAAAGTTAGACGCCATTTAAAAGTATACACCTTTTACATTACTAAAAATACCTTTGTCATATTTGTTCGATATTATTTATGTGAAAAATACTGGTTTCAAAAAGTCTTATACGATCCCGTTTTACCCGACCAAGGGTGGGTAAAACGGGACAGGGAATTGTATGTTATTATTTTGTACTGATTTTACTTTTGATTTAGTTTTTAGACCAAAAATAGGCTACGTAATTGTAAAGTTGGAAAATTACATAACACAGAAATCGCATAAAAATGTGTCGTCTTCTTCGTCTGCTTTGGAATAAGCTTCGTGGGCCCATCCCTGGCAGCTCGAGCATTGTATCCAGCTTCCTTCTCCAGATTTCGATTCAAGATACAGAGCGTTGCAGAAAATACATGCTTCATCTTTTTCAGTTTCATCTTCTGAAGACGACGACGTCCAACCTTGGCTAACTGATGATTTTTTTTTTCGTTTTTTTTTTCATGTTACGTCCATTTTCTTCCATTTTTGCAAATGATGTTTGTGGGGTTTTTTCAGGTTCAGAGCAACATTTTTAAAATTTATATGCCTGTTTTGCATCTCCACCTGGTTTTCTTTTACGCCTCATTTGTTTTGTTTTCGGAACATTCAAGAGACTTGTTTTGGCAGCCCTTTTTTTTCAGCTTTTAAGTTCTTTCTCGTTCTTTTTTTTTTTCTCGTTCTTCTTCTTCCAACTCAAGTTTATATGGGCTTCTTGTTATAAATGCTGTTTTCCCTCTTCTATTATCGTGTTTATTTTGAGGTCTTGGTCCAATCACTCGTGGTGGAGGTAGAATTTCTTTGGGTGATATAGAAAATGGCAGTGAAGGGCGACAGTATAGTCCAAGTCCTTTGACTCCTGTTGAAGTGAACGGTTGGATAAGGCCTGCATTTGTGCTAGTGTTATCGTTGCACTAAGTGATTCTTTCAATACTGTCTCTAGTGGTTGTGATGACAGCAAACTCTTAGATGCTATGACTGAATTTGAAGATCCTTCGGATCTGATCTCATTTTGTTGCAGATTTAATGGGTGTTAGGACGTCATGTTCTGAGCATCCAGCAATGGGTGATCTGTTGGAAGAGAGGAAGCGAAGAGATATTCAGGAAAGACATCTGGGGTTATATGGGAAAATGCCTGTTTTCGTGAACCCATTCACAGCAGTTTCGACAAGAGCTGCTCGTTAAAATGCTGCATTGAACATATTTCCTACTTCGTAGATAGTAATCCCTTTGTCAGGATGGTTGAACATCCACTTGCGAACCTCTAGCTCGCTTCGTGCTGCTTAAACACATTGAAAAAACATTAATGGAAATGGTCGGGTAAAACGGGACACATCAAAATTGTATCCCGTTTTGGGCACCCTAAAAGTGTCCCGTTTTGCCCGACCATGATGCTTTTGACAACATAAAGGGCTGACCCCGGAACCGCCACTCACTAGCAATATTTAAGTACATGAAATTGTTGCTAAAAGAGCTATGAACAAAATACAGTTCTAACCGGAATTGTTCCGAATTACGGAGAACCACAATTCTAGTTGTTTTGCAGTCGAAAAAAGTAAAAAGTAAGTAAAAATCTCAATTGAAAACTTTGAAAAAATATTTCTTTGCGAAATACGTGGCTAGAGTTGAGATATTAACTGAGTATGCTGTCATGGCGGTCGGGAACCAGTTTAGCCTGTCTCCTGCGAGATAGTACCACCAGTCAAGCTCCAACGCCCACTATCCCGTTTTGGGCAACTCTCCCCTATATGAATCAGGACGCTGAAAATATTGCAAATAATTACTCAGTGCTTGCACAAGAAGGGTAGCTGTGAACCTAACTCTCAGATATTCTTTCACATTAAAGATACGAATATGAAAGAATTAACATTCATATATATTAAGAATACCTTAAAAATGTGTGTGAAATATTTCTTTCCCATTTTGTAAAAATGAGCTAAGAACTGTTCGACAAAAAAAAACCTTGAAAATGCTTCTGGTATTTTGAAGGCTGATTCTTATGTAAAATGACCCCCTGAATCCGAATATGACCCCCGTTTTCCCCCATCACGTCCCAATTTTTTTTAAAACGCTCCCCTTTTTTTTTCATTTTTCCTTAGTTTCAGGGCTATAATATTTTTTTTGGAGGGGAAAGGAGCCTTATATTCACCAATAAATTTTTTTGGATGTCAAGAGAGACTCAAAGTTTAAAATCATGAGCACCGAGAAAAAATCGGGGAACTTGGGGGGGCGTGGCCCCCCAAAATATTTGAAAAATCACCAAAAACGATCTTTTTATTCTAGTTTCTTTAAAAAGACCTTTAAAACATTTTTTTCGGTGCAGAACCAGAGTATAGGATCCGCTCCTATGGCTCCTGGGTCAGAAAAAATTTTCACGCTGTAAAATTTTTTATAAAAAAATAAAATAATGCTTTAAAAATCGCACTTTGCACTCGAGTTTTAAAGCAGGTCTTCAGCCAAAAAAAAAAAAAACAAAATTGTGGCTGATTCTTATGTCAAATGACTCCCTATTTCCAAATATGACCTCAGTTTCCCCCCTCCACCCCCTCTTTCCAGAGAGTTCCCCCCCCCCAATTCAGAGTCATTTTACTAATTCGGAGGGGAAAAGTACATTACGTAACCCGTTAACATAATTCTAAAAGGCAACAGAGGTTCAAAGTTCAAAATCATGTACATGTGTACCAAAAATATAAACTATGGCGGTGTACCCCCCCCCCCCAAAAAAAAAAACCCTTCCTTTCTTGTTTTTCTAAGAGACGTTTTAAACTTTTTTTTTTTTTTGTGAAAAATCAGAGTATTGAATTTTCTTTTCTTTTTTTTTGGGGGGGGGAGGGGGAGGTATACCGCCCTAGTTTATATTTTTGGTACACATGTACATGATTTTGAACTTTGAACCTCTGTTGCCTTTTAAAATTATGTTAACGGGTTACGTAATGTACTTTTCCCCTCCGAATTAGTAAAATGACTCTGAATTGGGGGGGGGGGGGACTCTCTGGAAAGAGAGGGTGGAGGAGGGAAACTGAGGTCATATTTGGAAATAGGGGGTCATTTGACATAAGAATCAGCCACAATTTTGTTTTTTTTTGGCTGAAGACCTGCTTTAAAACTCGAGTGCAAAGTACGATTTTTAAAGCATTATTTTATTTTTTTAAAAAAATTTTACAGCGTGAAAATTTTTTCTGACCCAGGAGCCATAGGAGCGGATCTTATACTCTGGTTCTGCACCGAAAAAAATGTTTTAAAGGTCTTTTTAAAGAAACTAGAATAAAAAGATCGTTTTTGGTGATTCTTCAAATATTTTGGGGGGCCACGCCCCCCCAAGTTCCCCGATTTTTTCTCGGTGCTCATGATTTTAAACTTTGAGTCTCTTTTGACATCCAAAAAAATTTATTGGTGAATATAAGGCTCCTTTCCCCTCCAAAAAAAATATTATAGCCCTGAAACTAAGGAAAAATGAAAAAAAAAGGGGGGCGTTTTAAAAAAAATTGGGACGTGATGGGGGAAAACGGGGGTCATATTCGGATTCAGGGGGTCATTTTACATAAGAATCAGCCTTCAAAATACCAGAAGCATTTTCAAGGTTTTTTTTTGTCGAACAGTGGAATTAGAACAGAAAACGAAATAGAATTTTCAAAAAAAAAAAAAAATCGCTTTGAGACGCATACACCCATGCTACGAACTAATTTTGTGCCAAATTTTATGAAAATCGACCGAACAGTTTTGGCGCTACGCGCGTAACAGAAAGACAGACCAGGCGAGTCATTTAGGGGGGGGGGGCAGTGGGGGTCAATTGCCACCCCCCTGACTTTGAGAAATAAATGCATTCACATATAAGTGGGCGTGGTTTTTGTTGTTTTCTGGTGAAATTGTATTGTGTTTTTACCCTTTGCACCCCTCTGGAAAAACTTGAAATGACGGCCCTGAGACAGACCCACCTTCAGCTTTATTATTAGTAGATTAATTACCTTGTAGGGTAAACTAACATTTTAAATTGTTCCGTTTAAAATGTAGTACAATATTATTTCAGGTAATGAAGTTTTATTCTCAAACTCGCGAAATTGGTATCTTTCAACAGAATTCGACAGCTTTGCGCGACCTTTAAATATTATTCGATTGTACCAAAAATTTACATGCGTCGCATTTGTGAACAGTCAGTGTAAACAAACTGCGAGGTAAGAACAATAAAATTCACCCCAAAAGATTATTTGAAGCACCTTAATGCTACACATATAGGCATAGGGTCATGATAATCATGTTCGGCTTTTTGTATTGGGCCATTCCCACGTGACGGAACGGCACATTTAGAACAATTTTCTCAGTAGATTTTGTTCCATAAATACAAATAAAACAAGGTAGGAATTTTTTTTGTTGGTAGCAACAGCAAACATCAGTCATGAGAATTACACGGAAAGTTAAATGCAGTGAACTCTCACTTATACGCCGGCGCAAGGGACCAACAGAAAAAG
The DNA here is from genome assembly GCA_038373865.1 of Uloborus plumipes. NCBI lineage: Eukaryota > Metazoa > Arthropoda > Arachnida > Araneae > Uloboridae > Uloborus > Uloborus plumipes. The sequence continues at coordinate 46,136 of JAXGGA010009668.1, forward strand.
GCGCATAAGTGAGAGAGACGTATAAGTGAACAAGCCTATTTAAAGGACTAAAACGCAACAGAGTTTCTAATGAGAGAATGAATAAGAATATTTCTATAGGAAAGGGACATATTACTACGGTTTGGCAAAAACTGGAAAGTAACTACAATGATAAAGAGAAAACAAAAATTGTAGCGTACCTAATTACAAACCGTTCCCCTTAAAACGATATAGTAGGTAATTGTCCCTCTTCAAACTTTAGTTAATGCTGAAAAATGCCTTCCGCGAGCAATAAAATCGAAAGATTAAAGAGGAAAGTGAAGAAAAATGCTTACTTTTTTAAAGAAAATAAATATATTTTTGACATTTTACGAAAAATTCGGCGCATAAGTGAAATATTTATCTTTAGAGCGACGCATAAACGAATGAATTTTGATATTGAATGTGCTGGGACCATTCAAAATCATCGTATAAGTGAAAAAGGCGCATAAATGAGGCGGCGTATAAGTGAAAGTTCACTGTATTCATATTTTTTAAAGAAATGATTCAAGAATAAGCACTAAAAGGTCTGTGACGGGAACGGGACCCACACAAGTCCCATTCCGTCACAGGCATTTTAGTGCTTATAATTCAGACATTTTCTAAAAAATTACCCAATTTTAAAATTTTTACGTAATTCTTATGACAAATGTTTGCTGTTGCTACCAACAAAAAAAAAATTCCTACCTTGTTTTATTTGTATTTATTAGAGATGAGCCGGGCTCGGCCCGAGCCCGAGACGGACTCGAGCCCTTTAACTTCAAGCAGCTTTCGGGCTCGGGCGGGCTCGGGCTCGATCTCATATTAAGATAGTCAGTTTTTATACAAATACAACGTTTGCGGAATAAAATATTGGGGTACTTAAAGAGCGCGAGAACAGTTTTTCTTAATGGCAGAATTGCTTTGTTCAGAAAGAGTTTCAGAGAAATGACATCTATCACCTTATCTCCCACTCCCACACATCGTTTCTCAGCTTCCGCACATCGGAAAGCAAGCGATCTGGGGGGGAGGGGGGGGGGACGAATAATGTATTAATACACTTATAATATATTTGCGATTGCTATTACGATATACCATATGGCAGTGCATCCCAAGTGGAAATTAAAAATATATATTGATGTTTGATACACTCGGGCTCGGGCCGGGTCGGGCTCAAAACAAGACAATATCACTCGGGCTCGGATTAAAAATTCTCGGGCTCGGGCCTTCAAAAGTGAGCCCGAACTCATCTCTAGTATTTATATAACAAAATCTACTGACAATAATTGTTTCAAATGTCCCGTTTTGTCAAGTGGATGACTCCATTATACTTCGTTGTAAAATGAACTGGCGGGCAGATATCAAATTTCTCTTGATGTTTTGTACGATATCCCAATGTCCCTTTAAACCACACATAATAAGGGATATTAAAACTAGTAATCTGTAGCAGAAGACTATTTTTTATCTAGTAATCTTTACTTGTTATTTAACGTGGGACCGACCGCACATGGTTCCACAACAGTTCGCGAAGTTAAATATGATTTTTTTTTTTTGGTACCGATAGATGGCGCAAGACATGATATTTTGCCCGTTTCCTGCGAGTCTTACACCCGTGATTCATCGGAAACTTCAAGTTACCAAAGATAATTAATTGGTGTTCTTGTTCTTTGAATGAAAAGTTTTATCAAATTTGCTTAATTGATAAAGAAATTGAGCTTTGTTGTTTCTTATTGTTCTGTTGATTGAAATTTTCTTCAAAGGTTATGATCTTAATTATTTTGTTTGCATGTTGCTCTATGACAACTTTTTTCAAACAGGTATGTAAACTGACATTCAATAACTCTTGTTGAATCGAAATCAGAGTTGAACCGCTTTCGTACTGGAAAGCAAATCTGTTAACTTTGGAAACAGGTAATCTTTTAGCTTTTCCGTAAAAAACTGCAAAGTTACTTTGAAATTACAAACAATTAAAAAGCCTGAATATTCTCTGCATCTTTTGTCAACCATCTGCGCACTTTCCTGTCACCGAGAAAAGACTGCAGTACAAAATTAGAAAAAAAAAAAAAAAAAACGTTCATACCTGTATCTACCAGTATTTATTATTACAGCTAAGGTTCTAATATGTAAAGGGAAATTTGCTGAATAAGTATCCCTACTTAAGCTTTTAAACTCATGTCAAGCGTCCACTTCTTCGTAACTGCGAATGAAAAGAGGATGCGTGAATAAAATAGTAACACTACAATTGCCGTAGGCAAATTCCAATGAATGATTCAATGGCACATATACACACAACTTCAAGTTCACACATATCAAGGCTTCACTCGATAACGCGATTACAAGGTGCATCCTGTATATATCTATAAAGTCGACGGGTTCTGTTTGTTTGTTTGAATATGTTTGTAACCGATGACCAGAAGCCCCCACAGCAACTGCAGGCATGAAATTTAGCACAAAATTCGAACCCCGTAAAATGCACTTCGAAAGCCAATTTCTAAATTTCGAATTCGTTATTTTTAAATTAATTAGTCTCATTTTTTATGTGTCCGGCATAATTGAGGGGGGAAAACTTTCCCCCACCCTCTAACATTATACATCGTAGGAAAGGTTTTTTTTTTAAATATTTTTTTTTGAAAAAGAAAGGTTTTGACACGTTTCTCTCCGTTAATTAGAACAGGAGATATTAATGAATTTAAAAGAGTCAATTTTCAAATCTTAACTCCATGCGCAAAACTGAAACACTAGATCAATTTTCCAAACAAAATGCTCTTTCTTCAATGGTTTAAATTTGCGTATAGAGTTAAACCTTGAAAATTCACTAAATTTGAGTAAATATTTAACTTGATGTCTTTTTGTTTCATTTGGAGCATTGCTTTAAACTTTGACAGGACTTTTTGTGGAATTTAAAAGATTGTGGAGCACATTTGGATTAAAGAATATAATTTTCCTTCAGAGGTTTGGAGTGAACTTAACTTCATTCAGTTGACTTCCAGATTTATTGCACGGGCATCGCCGTGAGGGTACTGCTTGTTACTTATAACATCAGAGGCGCCGATCTGCCCGTTAGAAAGCGCTGAACAATCGCCACCCTAAAGTTTGTTTACATTATTGGCCTCACTGGTAAATTTTCAGTATTGAAATTCAAAAAAGGCATTTTGAGATTATCTCTTATACTAGTCGAGTGGAGGTTTTGGGCTTTCTTAAGAATAAGTTTCGAAATTGAATCATATAAAGTCAATATTTGCAAACCAAGATGAATCAACCCTTGAGACATTTCTAGAACCGCCCTTGCGGCCTAATACCTAGTTCCGTCGGCAGCATTGTGCAGAGGCAGATTTTAAATGGTACTTTTTTTCACTTAATTTCACAAATAAAATGAGGTTTGTTGTTTTCTTTTTGATTTTCGGAAGGAATTTTCTTTAAACTACGTGACCCGTGCGGAATTCCGCAAAAAAAAAAAAAAAAAAAAAAAAAAAAAAAAAAAAAAAACTCTAAACTTAAAATTTAATACGACAATTTTTATTGGCTTCATTTGCACAACATCGCCATTTACTGCCGTCGTTCTGACAACTTTTCAAAGAGATCAAAGACACGTTCACTTTTACAACTATTACAAAAGTGATACCCTATATTAAAATCAAATACCCAAGGCTACTACTAAACTAAATACTAACGTTATCGCAAAACTACCATAGTATTTTGAAACAATATAAGTTACAATTAAGGTTTACCGAGCTAAGCCTTGGCTTGAAATGTCGCATTTAAAATTGATTTGAACAACAATGTAACGATTTTAACAGTTGAGCAAAAAATTTAACTTTTTCAAACTTCAATCGCTTATAAGTCGCTTAAACGTGGATTTTCGAGATTCTCGTTACGCGGCGCTAGCGGAGAAACGTTCTAAAGAACGCATTTTTTAAAATCTTTCGAATGAAATCAAAATGGAGACGATACGACAATTATTTCGCTAGATAGAGTCAATTTTGTGCCCAAAAATTGAAGTTCGAATAAAAAACGAACCGACACTTTTTAGAGGGTGGGTCTAATTTTCGTCAATAGCCCGCGGGATAAGCTTCAAAATCATAAATTTTCTTGCAATTCGATAAAGAAATGAGCGAGTTTCGACCGGGTATAGGATTCGGCTTAGAGAAATAATATATGGAGATGGTGTTCTTTTAATTATTTTTGATACTATGCGTGTCCTGTTGTAACTTTATTTTTCACTTAATTTTAAACATAAACTAAAGTTGTCATATTTC
>JAXGGA010009669.1:0-50387 GCA_038373865.1 Uloborus plumipes
GAATTTTAGAACTTTAGCTTTTAACTGGGATATAGTCAAATATAAGGAGTCACTGTACATAATAATACGAAACATCAACTTTCTGAAAAGTTTTCTTTCATTTGAAATCAACAAGGGTTTTTAAGTGTTGCGGACATGCCTGCACGGTCACGCCCGTAACGCATAGAAATCACTATTTTTCAAGCACATTTTTTTAAAAAGTTTATACTACATATTACGATACACAGTATATTTAAATCATAATCCTTGCATTTAAATACATAATAATTTTAAAATATAGTTTAAAAAACGAAAAAATACCCTTTTAGAGTTAATCAAACTATTTCATGATACTCTGATTTTCCTCTGATGTTCAAAACTATTGAATGTCCGCTAAGTTTACATGCACTTACTATGCATCAACATGTAATAGTTTAGTCTTTAGTATTATTAATAATAGTATTAAATGTATTACTTTTATATTTGTAAAGAACGTGAATTTTATCTTTTATTCAGAGTTACATACATACATACATACATACAAACAAACAAACAAACAAACCCACATGCGAAGCTAACAAAAGCATATTAAAAAGTCAAAAGCCGAAGTTTTAATTCCGGAAATAATGTGCAAATATGTGTATAAATGACACAACCATACAAATGGGTTGAAAAAATATACACAAAAAATCAGCACTTGAATCTACAGCGGCTTTCTCAGTTAATGCCCCCCCCCCTCAGTATTATCAAGGATAATTTTAAGGAACACAAGAAACGAATATATTCTAGATTTGTGGAGCTATCCATCACTGGAGCTGTCAGACTGGGAGAAAAATTGGAAAATAGCGCACATTTTTCTCCGGTACTACATCATTTAAGGTGTTCTCAAGGCATAGAACACTAAGGTCAGATGTAGATCTGCCACTTCTCGAAAGGGAAACTGAATGCAACTTTGACATGTGTTATGTATTATTATGAGGGTATATATGAATCAAAAATAATTTTCATAGAATTTTCTGAAAAAATTCAATTATTGTAATTAAATTTAACCCATTTATGCCCAAGTTATTTTTAACATTTTTTTTTTAATTTTTATCTGCTTAAAACTCTTACTTTGAATGGTTTACATACATTTTAGGCTTAAAATAGTTCGCCGTTGCCATTTTTATTAAGTTATTTAACTCCTGCAAAATACGACCTTATTTGACTTTCTTTTTGCAAAGTAACATAACAGAAGGCATCTGTGATCCATTTTAAGCAAATCATTTTAAAATAGTTTAATTATGAAAAATAAGTTTACGAAAAAAAAAATAATTTCTGTCGCTACCCATGCTGGATCGTTGCTGGACTAATTTGTCTGAAAATAGCAGTCAAATAAATAAACGCTGATGTCCAAAGAGTGGCTCCAACTGGTTTTCTCAAGAAGAAGGACTATTTAACTTGTGAAAAACAGCTTTAGTAAAAGGATATATCCATTACAGGTTTTGTATGCACAAACTGACAAGCGTCCCGTTTTCAGAACACTGGGCATAAATGGGTTAATGCAGCATACTATATGCTATAGAGGAAAGATGCATAGACAAGCAAAGTATATTACAAAAGTATTGTTTTTCTTTCAACTTCTATTTCTTTCTTGATTTTTACGATGCATTAAGCTACTTTTATGTTTTTTTTTTTGTCTTTCTTCTACTTCAACGGGCAAGTTGAGTAAAAAGAATTTATTTCTGACAAGTTTATTGCTCATTCAATAGAAATATTTTTCGTGGATAACTTTTTGAAAAATTATTAAAAATTTCAAAAAGTTATCCGCTTTTTTTTCTGGATTTTATTTATCAATGAGCTTTTTGTTTTTAAAATTGGTAAATTTCATACACTTCTGAGTTATATTTTACACTTCAGCGTAAAGGTAGTTATTCATTTCCCTTTTATTTCAAAATCAATGGTTTGACACAAGATCAATGGTGTAACCCAAAATCAACCGCTTGACCAAAGGTCAATTATTTTATCCAAACTCAATCATGTGACATGAGATCATTGCTTTGAGCAATATCAGTCTACCATCAACGGTTTGCCCTTTTGTGATAATTGCTGTAAGTCATGATTAATTAATGTAAGTCAAAATAGAGTTTTTTTACAAGCAGATTTCTGTCAAAAGCAGCATTCGGTTAGCAACTAATAAAGTCAAAATGAAAAGTATATCAAGTTTAATTCATTCTTGGTTAAATGATCTTCACCGAAAAATACGTTACGTTGATATTATATGATATTTCTTTAAAAAATCTAAAAAGAAACAAAAATAAAAAACGAAATTTAAAAAGATGAAGTATACAAATAAAGTCAATAGTATTATGCACACAAATCCTTCCTCTTATATCGAAAGACTAATTTCACGTGTATTCTCCCTATTTTGAAAGTTTTAAACTTTAAATCTACTTTGAACAAAGTTTTTTAGTGTTACTCAAAATAAAGACACAACCAAATGAAAAACACAGTTAGTAAAATTTATATGTGCGAAATTAAATACTATTGAATTAACTTAAATTTATTTAGGTGTCTTGGAAACTTATATCAATAAAACGCTTTTAACTCAAAAAATAAAACAGGAAATACTAGTAATAGCATTAAGAGGTCTCCCTTAAGCTTCTTAGAGAACTCCTATTACATATATATATCATTAGAGCTTAAGTTATTCAGAAAATAATCTCCTTGAAGTTGTAAAAGTTATTAAAATATTTTCATAAGAACAAATTGGAAACATTGTAATTTAATTACGATTAATTTAAATTAGTGGCAGAAAAAAAATGTTTTTCGACGGGATAATGATAGAAATGAAATTTCCCTAAATACCCTGTAGGGTCTAATTACGCGTGATTAAGTTAAATTCGACAAAACAAGCGGAAGTTAGAAGCTTAAAAATTTAGCAAAGAATTGTATAAGGACTGAAGCTCAAGTTTTTTCTTTACCGCTCTAAAACAATTTTAATTTTCTTCAGTTCGAACAGTACGTATTAATTTTCATGAAAAATAAAATAATAAGTTTTTATTAAATTTAAAATTTAAATGTTCAACTCCACCTCCAGCTTTTAGTAAAGTAAGCTTCTATGTTTTATCTTTCAACGGTAATGTCTGGATTAGTTTCCATTTTTATTGAATATTTGAATTATTTTATTTATCGTTCCTATTTGGTTTTAGCATCATGTTTTTACGACATTACAGAATAGAATGCTTAACGTTTAACTCTACCTGACACGCAAAATATTATTTTGCTTTTACATTCTATCGCATACTTTACGGCATAGTAGATTCAATAAAGAGTCGACAAAGAAATGTAAAAATAATTATACAAACACAGTACAAAACAGAGAGAGAATAACAGAAAAAAAATAATTTGAATTTTGACATCTAGAATTCCAATTATGTTTTTCGTAATCACGAATTGCGATAGGTGTGTGTGTGTGTGTGTGTGTGTGTGCGCGCACGTATATGGGTGTATGTGTATGCAGGCGTCTGTGTGAGCTTGTGTGAGTGTGTAGGCAGATATGTAAAGTGAGTGCGTAGGCAGGTATATGTGTGGGGGGGGGGCAGATATGTAAAGTGAGTGCGTAGGCAGGTATATAAAGTGTGTGTGTAAAAGGCAAAAAAAAAGTCTTCAAAACACTGAGATTTCATTACTATCGTTGAGTTAAGGAAATCTTCGAAGATTTTTCGATTGCCTAATGAAATATTTTAAAGCACACAAAGCTCTTTAATCTGCAGCTAATGTTTTCCCTTGAAATCTTTCATTCTCAGAGTTATTTTTCTTATCAATCTTTTGTCTCTCCGTAATTTGAAAGAAATTACATCACAAGAGCCACTTTAATTGAATGCGAAAGATTTTTTTTTTTTAGATTTCTTTCGGCATGATTATGAACAAAGGAAACGAAATCCAGGGGAGAAAAAAACTCCTAAATAAACTTTTTTTTCTTTCTTCAAACATTAATTGCTTTTTCATTGCTTCATTATTTCTTCTTGCCGTAATAACTGAGAAATTTCATGATAAAAGCTAATCTTGAAAATTTACTGCCATCTCAAAGAATTTCTGTGAAAAGCATAAGTCATTTTAATTACTCGTCTTGCTTTAATTCGTATAAAACTAAGTGGTCCCTTAATGTTGAGGAGAGAAAAAAATGATGAAAACGCTCAAAAAGGATGAAATACCCGTCAGAACAATTACTTGCATGTTCGTTTAAAAAATGTGTTTTATATAATTCACTACAAAAGGAAAAATGTTGTAAGTTTATAAAAAAAGGTATGTAAGGGGTTTTTAATTTCTCCAAAGTGACTCTCTACTTGAAAACATTTTTAAGGGTCATTTCGGGGAAGAATAAGAACATTTTTTACTATTAACATTTAAATTGAGTTATATTTCTTTTCTTTCCAAAACAAAATGTATTGATGCCAAGTAATTAATAATAAAGATGCGTCTATTGTCTTTTTCTAGAGGTATCATTTTTAAAAGAAAAAAGAAAGGAAATTTCGCAGCGAAAACATTCTTTTTTGAAAAGTTTATAGTAACGGCTAATTATTTGAAGATATTTTCCGAAATTAGTGGCAATCTAAATTTGAGATGATAACAATATTTTCGAAATAGATTTTAATTAACTTCAGATAGAAATGATGGGCATAAAACAACCACGAAAATTTCTAAAATATACATGCCTTTTAATGACGGGATTCAACCCTACTTTGCGTGATTTCATTAATATGGTCATCAGTTCTTGCTGTCACAGGTCTATCGGCATGTTCATCATATTCAACTTTCTCTTTACCTTAAAAAACCTTTCATGATTTTTAAAAATTTGACTACATGACATTACAGACATCTCTTTAAAAATTAAAATCATTCAGGAGGAGTTTGTATAATGTTCACATAGAATTACAAACTTATCTGCTGTCCTATTTTTTAGCTTATCATGATCGCGGCACTTCAAATTAACATCGTCTTATTCAAACAAGAATAAAAACAAAACTAAACTGGATATAGGGATAAAATTACGTACCACCAGCAATAAAAGCAAAAACAAAAACTACATTCCATTTTTATACATCCACATTAGACCTAACGTCAAGGGCATGAGCAGCCCTTTAATTTAATCGACACACCCCAAATAGCATCGACTCATCGGATTTTGCTCAGCCGACCATCGAACTCTTCGTAAACTGATCCCGTAACGCACGATGACATCGTTCCGATCAGTATCCGAGCACGGTTTTCGATAAGCTACTTTTCATCGGAAAGCAATATCCTTCCGATCAAATTTCCCGATGAAAATAAGCCGAGCTATATTCCATCGGAAAACGATATAATTCCGATCAAGTTTCCCGATGAAGTTCAACGGCACGGGACTGTTCTTCTCGTAAATTGCTCCAAATCTCATCGTATTTCGAGCAAAACTCATCGGATTTTGCTGCTCGGATTCTGTTTGTCTGATGAGACACATTGGATCATCGGCCGATGAGAATTTCATCGGGTTTCGATGATTGGCAGATCATCGGCCAATGAGATGATGCTGCTAGGGACCTTATACGTATGTTTATTTATTAATTTATTTTTTCTTATTAAAATGCCGCTTGAATGCTTAAAAATTCTGCCAAAAATAAAAAAATATCGTAATTTATTAACAGCAAATACGTGTAGGGCAAATGAAAAGGTACTAATCGTACGAACTATTGCAATGCTTACTCCCGTTTAAAGATAAACAACGTTGCAAAATAACAAAATCTAAAGTAGAGATTCCTTTTACTCCATTTGCAGCAAGACCACTATTGACTTTTCAACGTCACTTTAAACGAGCCAATCATCTCCAACATTTAACCTGAATGCTTTCGTTTTCCTTCCATTAAGAGCAAATTTCTCATTCTACTCCTGCCTATGACGACCAAATTGCTAAAATGTTTTGTTCCCAGCCAAAAAAAAATGTTACTAGCCCTCGCCTTGAAACTTGAAAAGCAAACTTTGATCCATAAAAAGGTTTTGAAGAAATTCTTAAAGTGTGTCAATCGAAATGAAATTTGCTCAATCAAAAATATTTACATTAGCCGTGAAAAGAAAGAAAAACGTGATTCTGGTCTGCAACTGTAGTAAGCTTTGTATTTCATTATCTAGTATTTGTTATAGCTATAAAAGTTTCGCTGAAAGGAAAGTGAACTGAATTTTCCTGATGGCTATGCAAAGAGACATTAACTAGAAGAGAAGTTTATTCTGTACTGCATTCGATGCCCGGCTTTGCACGGTCTATGAGAATAGAGTTATGTCAAGTGATGCGTTGCCTAAAAATCCTGATTAGGTGAAAGTCGATATTTTGCTGGCAAGCAGGACGAAAAATGAATCTGTACCATGTTTGATGAAAATCCGATGAAAACTGGATTTGTATAAGAAACAAACATACAAACAAATATATATACATACATCCATTTTTATACCTATAGATTCTCTGTTTTATTTATATGGATAAAGACACCCTGCTGCCTGCCGAAAGAAAAAAAGAATGAGTAACAAAATCAAGATACAATTATTTTAGACATTTAAAAACTTTCAAATTCGTGGAAAAGAAGATTTCTAACAAGAGAGGGCAATTCGTGTTCAGCCTGTTGCTGAAATTAATTATACTAATAGTTGAGGCAAAATAACCTGGCAGCTTCGTAACGCTGTAATTAGGATCTGCGTAGCCTTTACAATACTGCCAGGTTAGGTTTGCTTCAATAATAATTATCTTTGGATACCATAAGAATTAGATAACACCATTTATAAATAGGGATGCAATGGATGCCCGATCAACATAGTGCATCCGGCATATCCGACCGTTAAACGTATAATTAGCAATAAGAGTCTATAATTAGCGGGTAGTATATCCGGATTAAAATCATGAGCATGAAGTATGATTAATAATACAAAAATAGTGCAATATTTTTGACGACATGCAATTAATTGAGCAACAGAAGTCGTGGAATAGCAAGATGTAAATATACAGCTCGTTTCAGTGCCACGTACAAATGCATAAATGCATAATATTACCCTACTTTCGGCTTTTTTTTCCGTGGAGTATGTTTCAAAATGATAAAATTTAAACAAAACCGCAAGATCGCTCATAAATACATGTATACAAATAAATGGATAAAAAACCAGAAGCCAATTATAGATTCTAAAGATGTCCAAAAAATTTTTTAAAAACTTTAAAAGACTTGAGAGGGGGCTTACATCAGTCAGTACGTCTTTCATATGTCTAGCGGACCGCTGGACAAATGGAAGGGGCCGTGGTGGATTGGTAAGACGTCAGACTCGTAAACGGAAAGTCTCTGGTTCTAGTCTAGCCGGCGAAAGATCCACCGTGTTCACTAATGGTATCTGGGACACGTTAAACATGAGTCGTGTTCACAAAGTCCTCCAAGTAAATCAAAACCTCTGGAGGTACTGGACCAGAGGTTTGCTCAGCTCCTAGTCTGTCGAAAAAAACAGAGCGCTCATCAGAAGGCCCCACCCAGTCAGTTAAACCATGTTTAGTTGTAGGTACGGGGGACGCTGGAGTGAAATGATATGGATAACACCATTAACATCCCTCAGATCTTATTAGATCTCTAATAAGATTTGAGGGAATATTCCAATAAGAAAAAACTTTTTGCAACTACAGTAAATTCGTAAAATTTTGGACTAAGTTTTGTAAGTATTAGCGAAGTTTTCTTATTACGTCAAAGCTAACTATATATATATATTTCTTATTTATTATCAACATTGATAACTATTTTTAAACATTTAACAATGCTTCTACGTTTGATTGGGTTTCGGAAGTCAATCCAGGAAATTGAAAATTTGATAGCCCAACACACTAAATACAATTAGACATTAATTGAAATCAAAAACACTCATTCTGTAAAAAGCATATAATACAACTTTGAAAAGCACAAATGGGCATGAATAGTTCAGACACGTGTTTCCCCGTTATTGGGAATGCCTTTTTCAATGCAAAAAAATATGTGAGCTTACGGATGCAAAGACATCCGAAAAAAGCATTTGCCAGATGTCTCCCCCCATCTCAGCCCCCTGCTTTTATTTTGAAGCAAGAAGGTATTTATATATTTCAATTATTCTGCCGTTATCTTTTTTAAACTCCTTTTACATTATACAAAGCAAACTAACATTAATTAATTATTTATTACTTTTTGCAACCCAATGTGAGATTTTACAAACAAAATGGTCCCAAAACAAAACCAAAACGCCCTGAGGAAATTATTTCACTAAGCTGAAGAAAATCACTACGCAGCACAAACTGATATCTTCCGCATTCATAGTTTCGCCATTTATTCTAATCAGCGAAGAAAGCACTCAAGTAGACAGTTCATAAATCTATTATTTATGCAAACAAATTTAATTTTTCTCTCAATCGGCAGCCTAATGAAAAACAATCCTCCCTCCATTGAAATAAATGAAACAATAATCTAAAGAAAAGGATAAAATACCACTGGAAGAAGCTCTTTAGTTTATTCGCATCAATTTTTCACGAGGACGAAAAAAGATGTACGGCTATACGCAATTAAGTGGAAAGAGTTTTATTCCTGCAGATATTACTTTTAAGGCAATCAATTGGATATAAAAATGAAAGAAACCCTTTTCAATGAAAATAATACGGATTACTTTGATGTAATTTTTCGGAAAAGAAAAATTACATCAAAGTCTTTTGTCCTCCGCTGCCTAATAAAGTGAAAAAGTTTAATTATAGTTTATTTTCATCGAACTACATACTATGAGTAAGTGCTTTGCAACAAATCAGTTATCATCAAACGTTTCTAGTTACTTTTGTTTCTTTCGGGAATTATATGAAAACTTGCAAAACAAGACATGGATTTTGAAGAATCAATTTTGAACAAGAATTTCCGTCAAGAACTAAACGAGCCTATTTTCCCGCTCACCATCATCAACTTTCGAACACCTGATCAATATTCTCTTAATTGTCTGAGACTGCAAATGTAACTCATACATATATTTTTAGCATTTACTTCGGATTTCTGAAAACAAAACATGCCTCCCTCGACAAAAAATGTTGGTTTGAATCTTGACGTATCCCTAAAAACACTTATTCAGGGACTTTTCACTCAAAAGTTATAAAGTATTTTTTTTCTTTTTTTTTTCTTAATTAAGCGAAAAATTGTTCAGTCCGAGACAAACACAAAATTAAATGTTTTTTAACTAAAGGTTACTCTATAATGTTGTAACTATTACTCTTTTAAAAATAACTTTTCTTAACATGTTCTTTTATGTGATGACTCAATGTGACTATTTGCCTGGAATTCTACAGCTCAATTTCGCTTATACTTTTACTAGCTGGCTCACAATAGATTTGACCGTATGACATTTCAAATGACAGTTCTTTTTAAAATTGAATAAATTTCGTGCTCACCAAACAGTCAAATGCACTTAACGTTCGGAAAACAGCATTTGAGTTATCACTTAATATGAATTTTCCACTTCAAAGAGGGTGTTCTGTAATGGGGTAGTTGTGAAAAAAATAAATTAACCGCTGCCTTTTTTGTGGGGAAGCTCTTTTACTTCAAAATTAATATGCGGATTAGATATGATGGCAAATAATAAGAAAGTGAACAAGATATCTATAAAATAAATAAATGCCTTTGCACTTAAAAATAAGAGCAAAAATACAGGGTTGCAAAGCACAAATGCGGTGGACTACAGCAGACACGTGTTCCGGCGCTACACGGAACGCGTTTTTCAAAGCAAAAATTAGAGCTTATGCATTTACATCCATAAGCTGACATTTTTTGCACTGAAAAAGTCAGTCCTTGTAACGCCGAAACACGTGCTGTAGTATTCGTGTGCATTTGTGCTTTTCAACTTTGTATTTTTGATTTTATTCTAATAATGCTTTTATTTTTGCTTTTATATTAATTTATTATAATGCTTTAATTTACTAATTATTTTAATTGCTTTAATTTTTATTTAAATTTTTGCTTTTAATATTATGATAAATGTATGATATCATACATTTATCACTAAAAGTATTGGGATCCTTTCTGAAATTCGCGGTTTTACGAATTTCTCGAGAAATAAGAGAAATATTGTCTCGAGAAATATTGTCTCTATAGCATTCTCCTCTAAAAATATTGGCTTCAGCTGACATTTCCCAAAAAAAATTAACTCACCCATACATTGAGGGGTTCCTAAAGAGAGGGGGAGAAAAACGTTTTTGACCATCCTTCGTAAATAGCTAGGAATAAGTAAAGTAACTTTAAATGAAAAATGATCAAATAAGCTTTGTACTAAAATATAATTGAAGTTAAAAATCAAGTAAAGCACTAAAGTACAGCAAATAGATATTTCAAGGCTACAATGAAGCTTCTTCCTCAGTGCAAAAAGCTGAGCACACAACATGAAAGCTATAAGCGAACTGAGTTCGAACCACGTGGACACCGGTATTTATACCAAATATGTCAGTGAGTAGGAACTCACGAAAGGAGACGACAACCGACCAATCAGCAAATAGCAAATCAGCCCAGGAGAGCGGAGCAACGGGGAAGACAACCAAAGGGAAGCAGGAAACAAAAAGAGCGGGAGAAAACGAACAACCAGAAGTTTTAAACATTGGTTTTAGATGTCAGGAAAAAATGGAACACTGGAAAAATCATTGACCAGAGAATGGGAATTTTTCCAAATATATTAAGCTTCCCAAAAAATCGAGAAGTGCATTTACATGCTGTGTGCAATTATTTTTTATATTTTCGTGAAAGAAGCACTAATGATCCCGAAGATATAAACATTTCTTTCAAAGCTGCCAATTCTATTTGACGATGTTTGGCTCGTAAGTGCGTTTTTCTGCTTACCCATACGACAGCGATAGATTGCACACGAGTGCCACTATCCGATATTGGAGCACGTAAAATGCATTGCCATATGCTATGCACTCTTCTACCTTCCGATTTAATGGAGACTGCGTCGTCTCTGTTAAATTATCAAAAAACAAAGCGCACATTTAACAGACATCGACTACAAGGAATAAGAGTTTGAGCAAGCACAAGGTTTTTCGGCTTGTCAACGGAGAAACATACTGAAATCCTTTTTCTCGCCAGTTTTACTTCATGCTTTTAAATTTTCTGAGCCGGCCACCTCGTCTAGTGGTCGGCGACGTCTGTCCGGTGGTCCCGGGTTCGAGTCCCGGATGGGGCATGGGCGTACTTTCTCTCTCTCCTGTCATTAACCTTTCTGTGTGTGAAAGTGAGTTATGAATGGATGCCTACCCTATGAACTGGTCCTTATGGCATGTGTGTTGAGCTTAAATCGGTCTTCCACCTAAATGGTGCTCTTAAAAACGGAAGCCGTATCTTTCCTGCCTTAAATCGAGCAGATTGCATCTACTCGGGCTCGAATACCCGAGTGGTATTAGAAACATAACGCAATGCCAAATCCGAGCTCGGCACGCGCTGACACCCTGAAGAAGGAGGCTTTATACCTTTGAAACATGTTTGCCGATTTTTAACTTGACTTATTTGTGCTTTTAGACGTTGCTTTTTGTTTTTACTCATTTGCGCACAAAGTGAAGTGTTTTTAATACTGGAAGATGTTTTCTTTTCGTTGACACTACTCTAGTAAAGAAACAAGTTTTACGGCGTTCGTTAAATCCCATTCTGTGAGTGCTACGACCAGGGTTGCCAGACGCCCCGGATTTCAAGGGACAGTCCCGCTTTTTGAAATATTGTACCGCGTCCCGGGGAACCTTAATACGGGACGGCTTAAGTCCCGTATTCTGACTAGAAGCAGCATTTTACGAAACGAAACATTTTTTTCAGAAAGAAAATGAAGCAAAACAAAAAATGTGAAATAAAGTGATAAGAAAATTGATTGAATTATAATATTTTCCTGTATTAAAGTAATGTTAGTGTTCTCTGTTCTATTTATTTAGAACATAAATTATTGTGACAATCAATTCAACAAACGTTCGTTGTAAAAGTGGTGCATCTCCTTGTAAATGATTTTACAGTGCCTTATTACGTAAAACGCTCTTCTCAATTTTTCAGTTATGAAAGAAATATCTGGGTTCAGCTACTATTAGTCACTCTAGATTTTTTGAATCACTCAATTACAATCTTGAAATTTTCTTCGCTTCGCTTTTATACTAAAAGATGTAATTAAAAGTTATTCCATTTAGCAAACAAATACGCATTTTAAAAACGTGGATACATAATTTTTACAATGAGCGACAGAAATATAAATTACAGTGAGCTTTATGGCAACCTAAAGACCATCAAAACTTAGAAAGAATTATTGCAGCATTAAAATCAAGTAGCAAATGTGATTTTTTAAAAAAGGAATTTTCCGACATTATATGAGAATAATCATGTTGTAATATTGACAATACTGTACAGTTTTTCCCCAACAGATCTTGAATATTGATTGTTTTTATTTGTTTTGGTTAACTTCTTATAGTGAGTTCAAGTAGTAAGGTTTTATTCTATGTCTACTCAAATGTAATCAAAATTTTTGTTAATGACTCATTAAAATTATTTTGCACTCAAATTTTCCCATTGGTATGTCTAGCTTTTTGAAAAAGTAAATACTAAACATTAGTCATCAGTAGAAGCGACTATCATATCTTTCACGCCAAGACAGACATTGGAAACATCGATGTTCTTGCTAAAACATTGATATTTTTTACTACAGATGTTTTACGTGCTCAATGTTTTTCAAGCATCAGTTTTTGGGGTTCGGTGCTTTTTTCAATGTCGATGTTTTATGTTCCAGCAGAAAAGTTTCGTAAAAGTAAAAAATTACACTGTTAACCCATTAATGCCTGACATTTTTTTCCAAAGATATTTTGTATACTGGTTACAAACAGTGTTTAATGGACAGGAAAAATAATTAAAAAAAAATATTATGTAAAAAATATTTTTTTATTTAGGAAAGAAAATTCATCCCTTAAAAGTTACGATAGATCCCAGAGGGTACATACTTTTTTTCTAAAAAAATTTTCTGCCTACGATATATTTAAAAAGAAATTTTATAAAAAGAAATAAAATCAGCAATGAACATAAACTGGGAAGCTGGAAATAACTTTGAAAACTTGGCTTTTTTTTTCTTGAGATTGTGAACGATGTCATTTTTGATAAAGATCATATTAAAACTGCGACAGAACGCACTTTACAGTGGTTATATGCTGCAATCTGTTAATAACGAATTGAAACACTGCCAAGGGAATCATTGAACACTAATATTTGGTTGAAATGTTAATTTTGGGGAAATTCAGACCCCTTTTTTAGACCGTCCCTAAAAAGTGACGCTAGGCATTAATGGGTTAATCAGTAGTTGCACTTTTAATCTCATTGGGAAAAGTTTTCTACAATTAAAGAACTTACAACGTAATTTTTGAAAGCACCACTGCATACATATTTGCGAATGCGATTTACGATGCACCAGACAAAAAAATCTGTTACACTCACGTTCGAATACTTACATAAAATTTATTGCATAGGAATTAGCTGAATAAGGATCGGCAAACTACATCATAACAGTAACTATAACAAACACAACACTAAAACACAAGCAAACACAAGCACAAACTAGAAAATGATTGCAAATGCGTGTTTTGGGGGTTACAAGAAACCCCTTTTTAACTCGAAAGCCACTCTTTTGCATCAAAATAAGGGTTCCTTGAAACCCCAATACACGTGTCTGCAATCAGTTGCTGATTTGTACTTTTTCAACTAGTGATACTTGGTTATTGGTTGAACATCATAACAGAGTCTGTACTTTAAAAGGTATATATCTTTATTTGTCGAATTCCGGACAAAAACTTTTCTTGACAATCGAAACTTGCTGACATCGGAACCGCATTGTGTTCACCACTACAATATGCATAATTACTACATTTTCTGTAATTTTTGTGAAAATAGAAAATAAGTATCAAAGTATTTATTGCTATTTTTTCCATTAGAATTTTTTTTTTTTTTTTTTTCGATATCATTACTTAATAAATTCAGTTAATTGGAAAAAAATATATCAAATGCAATGCTTTACATTTCATTAAATTTCGTTTACGTAACTGAGTTAATTAGTTTCCTTTTCCAAGGATTTAAACATTAATGATTTTGGAAAAAAAAATCCTGAATATTTTTTCTCTCCACAAAACACACACACACAAGTAAATTATGAAATTTCTTTTACTAAGCTTTATTAGATTTTTTTTAAATCATTCTTAATTAAACTGATTTAATACGTCCATACTTTTAAGATTCACTCTTTATATAACTTTTAAACAGTTTCTTTTATAATTCCCTTTTTTTAAACTGTCTTTAAACATCTTTACAAAAACTCGTAAATGGAGCTGATAATCTTAACCTTCAGAATGTGTGCTTACTTTTTTCTAAAACTGCGAACTAAGAAAAAATTCAAAAACTAATATTCGTTATTTAAGCAGCGATAAAAACAGAAATGTGAAAACCAATTAACAAAATTTCGAACTTTTTCCTGTGTTATATTTTTTACTTATTTGAAAGAAGGAAATCCTAAGTCTTTTTCAAATAGAAATGAAATTGTGATAAGAAAAGATAAGATATTGTCTTTTACCCAAAAAAAGGTATTTAAACGCGCACAAAAACCATCTTATGAAACTCAACAGACACATTGAGATTTATAAATTTAGAGAAAAGAGAAATTGTTACTTTTAGTGAAATTGAAAACTCCAATGTAGTGCCAAATCATCTACTTATATTAAAAACTGAGTATCTTTCTAACTATCTTTCTTTCTAACTATCTTTCTTTCTAACTATCTTTCTTTCTAACTATCTTTCTATGTCACGCTTCTTTCTCCTGAACGCCAATGAACTGAAAGTCGAGCCAGGTACCGATAGATAGGTAATTTTTCAAGCTTCATTAGTTTCAATCCATATAATTATACGATTTTAATTAGCGAAGATATCAATTAATAAGTGGTCAAATTTAAAGCGATTAAGCCTAATAAATGATTAAATATGAAAGCCATTGTTGCATTGCAAAACGTGGTTGCCATGCCATGAAACAATAATAAAAATGAAAATGAGAATTTTGAATGAAGGCTTAACTAAATCAAACACGAAACTCATAAGCGGGCGACTTACATAGTATTTTTATCGCTAGCTACTTGTAATATTTTGAAACATTCATTTGTTGAAGAGCCATCTACTTATATTAAAAACTGAGTATCAATGTCTGCTTTTTCTCCTTTGAGCGAGCTGAACCAAGGGCGGATCCAGCTTCTGGTTAAGGAGGGGGTCATTTTCGGAAAGGGGGGGGGGTCAAAGTGCAATTTTTGTGCAAAAATGGGTTGGTTTGGCAGTTTTTTCGTAAAATAAGTCCCAAAAATGCAATTTTTTGCTATATTTGGTCGGTTAAGGGGGGGGGGGGTCATGATCCCCATGACATCACTCTGGATCCGCGCCTGAGCTGAACTTACTGAAACTTTCCTTACCATCTTGAAGGCGCGAAGCATCTCAATAATTCGAATGATTTTTTTTATACAGGAAAAAAGTAAAGGCGTGAAGCGCCTGTTAGCGAGCCGCCTTGGCGGGGAGTAGTTTCTTGACATTTTCCTCACTACTTTCAGGGCACGAAGTGCCCGTGCAACGCCGGGCCACGTTCGTGGTACGTCTTGAAATCGAATGAACATTAAATTATATCAAATAAAACTTCAGAATGAGGTAAAAGTTAGAGAGGGGGGACGTTATGCATCAACATGCCGCAGGAAGCTAATCTAGCTGCCCTGGCAGCTAGTCTACTTATATTAAAAATTGAGTATCTTTCTAACTATCTTTCTAACTATCTTTCTAACTATCTTTCTTTCTAACTATCTTTCTTTCTAACTATCTTTCTATGTCACGCTTCTTTCTCCTGAACGCCAATGAACTGAAAGTCGAGCCAGGTACCGATAGATAGGTAATTTTTCAAGCTTCATTAGTTTCAATTCATATAATTATACGATTTTAATTAGCGAAGATATCAATTAATAAGTAGTCAAATTTAAAGCGATTAAGCCTAATAAATGATTAAATATGAAAGCCATTGTTGCATTGCAAAACGTGGGTGCCATGAAACAGTAATAAAAATGATAATGCGAATTTTGAATGAAGGCTTAACTAAATCAAACACGAAACTCATAAGCGGGCGACTTAGGGCCGAATTCAAGTGAAACACCATTGCAGTCGCTTCGAGGCGATCGCATATTGCAACCGCTACTGTAAGTCGAATTCAAGTGAATTCGTTTCACTTGAATCCAAATTTTGGAATTTGCGATTGCATTGGTGAGTTGCGATCGTCCGTGTTTTACTTGAATTCCTGCCTTACATAGTATTTTTATCGCTAGCTACTTGTAATATTTTGAAACATTCATTTGTTGAAGAGCCATCTACTTATATTAAAAACTGAGCATCAATGTCTGCTTTTTCTCCTTTGAGCGAGCTGAACTTACTGAAACTTTCCTCACCATCTTGAAGGCGCGAAGCATCTCAATAATTCGAATGATTTTTTTTATATAGGAAAAAAGTAAAGGCGTGAAGCGCCTGTAAGCGAGCCGCCTTGGCGGGGAGTAGTTTCTTTAAATTTTTTTCTCACTACTTTCAGGGCACGAGGTGCCCGTGCAACGCCGGGCCACGTGCGTGGTATGTCTTGAAATCGAATGAACATTAAATTATATCAAATAATATAAATTCAGAATGAGGTAAAAGTTAGAGAGGGGGGACGTTATGCATCAACATGCCGCAGGAAGCTAATCTAGCTGCCCTGGCAGCTAGTCTACTTATATTAAAAACTGAGTATCTTTCTAACTATCTTTCTTTCTAACTATCTTTCTATGTCACGCTTCTTTCTCCTGAACGCCAATGACCTGAAAGTCGAACCAGGTACCGATCGATAGGTAATTTTTCAAGCTTCATTAGTTTCAATTGATATAATTATACGATTTTAATTAGCGAAGATATCAATTAATAAGTAGTCAAGTTTAAAGCGATTAAGCCTAATAAATGATTAAACATGAAATCCATTCTTGCAAACCGTCGTTGCTATGAAACAGTATAATAACAATGATAATGAGAATTTTGAATGAAGGCTTAACTAAATCAAACACGAAACTCATAAGCGGGCCACTTACGTAGAATTTTTATCGCTAGCTACTGGTAATATTTTGAAACATTTATTTGTTGAAGAGCCATCTACTTATATTAAAAACTGAGTATCTATGTCTGCTTTTTTCCTTTGAGCGAGCTGAACTTACTGAAACTTTCCTCACCATCTTGAAGGCGTGAAGCATCTCAATAATTCGAATGATTTTTTTTATATAGGAAAAAAGTAAAGGCGTGAAGCGCCTGTAAGCGAGCCGCGTTAGCGGGGAGTAGTTTCTTTAATTTTTTTTCTCACTACTTTCAGGGCACGAAGTACCCGTGCAACGCCGGGCCACGTGCGTGGTATGTCTTGAAATCGAATGAACATTAAATTATATCAAATAATATAACTTCAGAATGAGGTAAAAGTTAGAGAGGGGGGAACTTATGCATCAACATGCCGCAGGAAGCTAATCTAGCTGCCCTGGCAGCTAGTCTACTTATATTAAATGCTGAGTATCTATCTTTCTATGTCACGCTTCTTTCTCCTGAACGCCAATGAACTGAAAGTCGAACAAGGTACCGATAGATAGGTAATTTTTTAGGCTTCAGTAGTTTCAATTTATATAATCATACGATTTTAATTAGCGAAGATATCAATTAATAAGTAGTCAAATTTAAAGCGATGAAGCCAAAAAATGATTAAATTACCCAGACATTTATTTCTTACCGTTGCCATTTTGAATTAAAACGTTAATTAAATTATTGAACTATTTAAAATTCCAAGATATTTATTTCTTTCCGTTGCGATTTTAACTTAAAACGTTAATTAAGTTCAACTTTTTAAAATGAAAGTGTTATTTTTTTCCATTGTCATTTTGAATACGTGTTATAACAAAGTTCTAACAATTGTTTTAATTCTAATTATTAATAACATATTTTTTCTCTGGTACCATTTTGAAAATGTGTTTTAAATAAAATTGCAATTGCTGTTTTTAGAAGGGACTTTTTTTGGCTGCGATCCAAATTTTAAAAGAACTTTTTCGTTTAGAATTTTGCAATTAATTTTACAGGAAGAAACTCGGTTTGGAAATAATTGATTTTGGAAAGGAATTTTATTTGTCATTTGGGGAGAGTGCTAAGTATGCGCTACTTGACATCGTCTTTATTTTTGAGGAAGCATGTGCAAATAATACGATTGATTCTGTGATGCAGGAAAGCTTTTTAGCGAGTCGCTTTAGCGGGGAGTAGTTTATTAAACTTTTCCTTGGTACTTTAAAGGCGAGCCGCCTTGGCGGCGAGTAGTTTATTGAAACTTTCCTCGCTACTGTAAAGGCGAGCCGCCTTGACGGCGAGTAAACTGTTTAAACTTTCCTCATTACTTTAAAGGCGAGCCGCCTTGGTGGCGAGTAGTTTTCTCCAACTACCTTCACTACATTACAGCCCGTGCAACGCCGGGATACGCAGCTAGTTTTATAGTAATACACTGAAAAGATAGTAAGAAATTCTCCAATTTAAGGGGTTATAGTACCTTTGTAACAATTTTCTTAAATTTACGCGAAAGATGTAATTCTTTGAAACCTTTGTTTCTACTTATTTAACAATCAATAATTTATTTTCAAACATTAAAAATGTTGCCCACTTTTTTAGAAAAAAAAAAAAGGTTTTGTTTTTGCACTTATTTCAGAATTTCTTTTTGCTAGATCAGTGGTTCTCAACGGGGGCGGTACCGCCCCCCTGTGGGCGGTGGGAGGATGATCAGGGGCAGTGAACATGTTTTGGGCAGCAGGGGGGCGGTGAGTATATTTTGGGCGATAGGGGGGCGGTGGGAAAATTTGGGGGTCAGAGGACGATAAATGAATTAGAATTTAATTTTAATTTTAAAAACAAACATTAAATCTTGTATTAAATCACGAATCCAACTTGAATTATTTGGGCCAACAATAAAATAAGCTTATGCGCTCCGGAATCTCTGAGCTTATTTCCTTACGTTTTTCGGAGGTGCCTGTTTTACTTTAAAAATATTTTAGCTTTTTTCGTTCTTTTTTTTTTACTCTTCTCTCTCTCTTTTCTTACAGCTATTTGACTTTTTAGTGATCTTTTACATCCGACAACCTTGAAAGAGAATATTTCTAATGAAGACTAGCTACAATTAATCACAGTTGCAATCAGGGCTACATGGTTTCGCTAATATTAGCCAATTTGGCTAATATTGATCACACATAGCTGGATAAAACTGAAAAACATTAACCACACCATCGCTAGGTTATTTTTTAGCCGCATGGTTGATTGATTCTTTTTACTATTGCAATGTTATTTTAAATAGCTTAAAATAATTTTTTAGTAATGTATCTGTATTTTACTTAGTTATTATCTGATATGTAAAGAATACCGTCCTACATCTGCAGGTGAAAACGGTCAATTTAAGTTCTCAAGTTTTAGTCGCTTACTTTGATTCTTTCTAAACGAAACTGGTTTTCAAACTGAAAAATTCCCGGTTTTGAATACCAGATTTCAATGTTTATTGCCAAAATTTAATTAGGGATTCAAAATACCAACAAAAGATTCACAATTGCATTCGAGTGTCTCCCGTATGTAACGTTTTAGGCAGAACATCGAATATCATCAATTTTATTCTTTGTTTTTTTACTTTCGTAATTTTCTTTCACTATGTTCTCATAATTCAGCTTAGTACTTATGGGAAAGTAAGACTCCTCTAAAGATATCCAAAATATCTCGATGGGAGCTGGTATTTGTGCAAGTTATCTATTTTCCTTGGTTTGGTTATTTTCCAAAAATTTTCCTTTACTTGCAATGCTTATGAATCCCGCCCAGTTTGACTGTTTGGTTTGATCTCAGTATTTTCACTTTGACTTTTTCTCATTTCATTCATTTACTTTCATGGTTTATTTTTTGTGAAATCTCCTTCGATGATGCTCACGTTTATTGCCGACATCTTCAGTCTTTGCACAAAGACTTCTCTAAGCGTTTTGAGGATATATTGTCGCTAAACGTTCCTCAATGGGTCATTAACCCTTTTGAAAATATTGAGACAGCAGTTGTTCAGTATCAAGAATAATTGTTTGAAATTTCCACCAATGAAACTTTGGAAGCTGGTTTCCAGAATGTTAACAATATTACAGGATTTTGGCTGCAAGGAAGCACTAGTACATTATATCTTGGACTGTGAGCTGTTGTCAATTTTTTTTAATTGCGGTCCCCTCTTCCTACCTCGTCGAACGACTATTTAATGTTGTCACCGATCTAGTTACAAGAAAAAAAAAAAAAACGAGAAACCGACTTCAAATCTTCTCAAGAGGGGACTTGTGCCTTCACCTTGCAAAAAATATTGACCCGACCGTGAGGAAACTGGCTTTGAAATACCAAGTAAATATCTCACTAACATATATTTACGAATGTTTCTTTCGTATTTTGAACGAAAAAAAATGCTTTGCTTTTTTTTTTTATTTCATCTTATTGTTTCCTTCATATTTTGAGTTATTTTTTTTTTCTTGTTTATTTTTATTTTATTTTATTTTGTTATTATTCGTTTGAAAATAAAATATTTTTTAAGCCTAAATTTGTTTTTTATTTCTACATTCGTCATTTTAATCCTAATAATGTCTACCGAGGAAAAATATATCTCTTTAACTGTTTTGTAAAATTCTGGAAGGAAATTATTTTAAACTTTAAACCTCTTTTAGCACTCCCCCACTACCTTTAACATAAAGGGGGGCGTTGGAAAAATTTTCACTCCTAAAGGGGGCGTTAGCCGCGAAAAGGTTGAGAACCACTGTGCTAGATGATCACAATTATCACCTCTAAAAAATCTGCGCATGCATTTTTTGATATATTGATTTGAAAAAAATTGTAATCTATGATATAAAAAATTCTTTAAAAAATTTTGTTTTTAAAGGTTTAACATGTTTTTAGTAACCTGTAAAATGCTTATTCAATGCACAGTCTTGTTAAATACATTATCCTGAGCTCAAAAAATATTGCTTTAAAGCTGTATCTTTAATAGAAAACAATCCTTAACGATTCCAATAATATGGAAGCACTAAAAAGTAATCATCGAGAAAAGCACTTTAAAGTTTTGTTTTTCCATTAGAACACATACCGTGCATGCCCTACAGTCACTCATAACATTTTTAATAATTGAGCTAGAGCAATGCTTTTTTTTCCGAGTGTTATAAATAACTTTTACTTTTTAAATAAGCAATAACAAATTTTATTGGTCTTTTGGTCATTTTTGAGGTACTGTGACCCGTTAAAGAAAAGTTCACTATTTTGTTAATGTAATGTTTTCTCTACCAATTATAACCTGAGTATCATGTATCATTCTTCCTAAAAATGTATAGACTGAACAGAAAGTTACAAGTAATGTTTGGGTTTTAGATGAGAAATTCGAGCAGCTACTTATCTCTCCCAGAATGCAAATTAATGCAGGCAATAGTTTCTGGTCAGTTAGAACTGGTCAAAACTATTACAAGTTTTAGAAATCTACGTCTTTAAGGGTAAGACCGGAAAACACTTTTTAACAACTAAACTTATTTTAAAAGGTAAGTATAGTGCGATTATAATGAAGTTTGGCACCATAAAATACAGAACGAAGGATTGGAAAACCTGGGAGGGCATCTATGCCTGAACGAGTGCCTACTGTGATAAAAGCCAGAGGTGGCTTAAAAAACACAGTACATACTTTTCGATTCCAATACATACATTTAATATCTTTCATTTTCTATTTGATGACGAAAGAGCTTAAAACTGATTTTTAATTTTTTTTAGTTAATTTATTTATTTCTTTATTAGTTCATTTATTTATTTATTAGTTCATTTATTTATTTATTAGTTCATTTATTTATTTATTATTTCATTTATTTATATATTTATATTTTTATTTATTACTTTTTCAGAGAAATCAAACTGTATTCTAATTTCTCATAAAATGAGCATTTATTATGAAAGCTTTTTAAAAAATAAATGAAAAAAAACCTTTATCAGATTTTGCAATTTAAAATAAGTTCAGATATTGATGCTGAAAAAAGAATTGGCTGTACTTAAAAAATACTACTCTTTCCCTTGCTGTTGGAGTAATAAATGATGATTTGCTAAACTTGCAGTACTTTAGATCAGTAGTGCTAAGTTCCATTAATCATCTCAGCTTATTTATGCCATGTTTCACAAGAGGTGATTGTGAAAGTTCAGATAAAGAATGGCTGTTTTGTCGCCAAAATCCATCTACGTTTTCCTTCCTAAAGCAGCGGTTCTGTTCTAACTGATCAAATATTAGCGGGCAAATTTTATTGGTTGCATGGCATTCACTCTTAAAACCATGAAACTAATCGTAACTTAAAAAGGAGCACTTAAATGGCAAGACATCGGCTTACTTAACCTGTATCAACGATAAATCTTAATCATGATTTTTTGGCAAAATTCATTCATGATATTTTCATGATATTTTGGCACAAATTTTATTACCATAAAAAACATCAAAATGCAAAACAAATTTAGTTTTATTTGCTTATTTATATTTATTAAGGTTTTTTTTTTTTTTTTTTTTGCTTGATCCTCCTGCTACCGCAGAAAGGTCCTTTAGAACTTTGAAAAGAATAAAGAGATTGTTAAGTGCCTTTTAATGCAAAGGTATGCGTTTTTTTAATTTATTTGTTAAGAAACACAAAATAACAAAATTACGGTTTTTATAGATCATTTAAATAACCGTTTTCAGTGCTAAGTGTATATGCTTTCATTTATTAACATACTAGCGTATTACCCGGCATTGCCCGGGTACTTATTAATACAACATAGTTCTAAAAAAATTACGTGAATTAACTCTATCCACAAGGGCATATAAAAACTTATTTCACGCTAAAATAAAATAGGTGAGCCTTAAATTGATAACTTATGTTAATCGTAATCTTTGTTGGAAAATACTCATATTTAAATGTGTTCAATTTTGTCAATTTGTATTCTTAAAGGCTTATCTCTATTATTACTCTATCTCTTCAAAATTGAAAGAAAATGGTCATTTTGAGACAAAAATTTGAATATTGAGTTTTTTGGATTTTTTTTTAATTTCGAAACCCCGCCTATGTGAATTCTAGGGCATCAAGGAACCTCTGTACCAAGTTTGATGAAAATCCGACGAAAACTGTGGATTTGTTTAAGAAAAAACATACAAACATATATATACATACATACATACATTTATATATACATAGTCAGTTATTATTGTTCGAAGAACTGGCTTGCTACGAGTTTATAAATCCTTAAAAAAATTTGTGTTATGGGTTGCCTTAACATCTGTATAATGCACGCAAAATCCATCTTTCTTAGAAAAGTAAATGTCTATAAAAAACACTAAAACATTACTC
Organism: Uloborus plumipes; assembly: GCA_038373865.1. NCBI lineage: Eukaryota > Metazoa > Arthropoda > Arachnida > Araneae > Uloboridae > Uloborus > Uloborus plumipes. Next base: position 23,462 of record JAXGGA010009669.1, read on the forward strand.
GAATTTTGCTTAGTTAATTCTAGCAACGCAAGCAGTATTAATGTTCTTTTTTTATTAATCCACTTTTGAAGATTGCAAAAACTGAAATTACACAAAACGTCACTTCGTTGTGTATATTAATAGCAGTTTTACAAATTAATAATAATTGAAATCTAATAGTACACAAACAATTATTCTAATTACACTAACTCGATAATTGCTTATGTCAACCATAATTTTCAAATGACTTCCGTAAATTAAGAATTAATTAGTCAAGAATGTTTTGAGCAATTATCAATTATCTTGCTAGCTTTTATCTCCATATATTATTTCTCTAAGCCGAATCCTATACCCGGTCGAAACTCGCTCATTTCTTTATCGAATTGCAAGAAAATTTATGATTTTGAAGCTTATCCCGCGGGCTATTGACGAAAATTAGACCCACCCTCTAAAAAGTGTCGGTTCGTTTTTTATTCGAACTTCAATTTTTGGGCACAAAATTGACTCTATCTAGCGAAATAATTGTTGTATCGTCTCCATTTTGATTTCATTCGAAAGATTAAAAAAAATGCGTTCTTTAGAACGTTTCTCCGCTAGCGTCGCGTAACGAGAATCTCGAAAATCCACGTTTAAGCGACTTATAAGCGATTGAAGTTTGAAAAAGTTAAATTTTTTGCTCAACTGTTAAAATCGTACCATTGTAGTTCAAATCAATTTTAAATGAGACATTTCAAGCCAAGGCTTAGCTCGGTAAACCTTAATTGTAGCTTTTACTGTTTCAAAATACTGTGGTAGTTTTGCGATAACGTTAGTATTTAGTTTAGTAGTAGCCTTGGGTATTTGATTTTAATGTAGGGTATCACTTTTGTAGTAGTTGTAAAAGTGAACGTGTCTTTGTTGATCTCTTTGAAAAGTTGTCAGAACAACGGCAGTAGATGGCGATGTTGTGCAAATGAAGCCAATAAAAATTGTCGTATTAAATTTTAAGTTTAGAGTTTTTTTTTTTTTTTTTTTTTTTTTTTTTTTTTTTTTTGCGGAATTCCGCACGGGTCACCTAGTTCATTATAATTTGTTTTGTCGCAAATAGTTTCCATCCATTCTTCTCTTTTCGTTCTAGGAACTGAATATTAAGTAAATAAATTATGAAAAATTATCTCTCAAATAACAAAAAAAGGGAAAAGATTAAGAGTTTAATGTTTCTTAACATTTCATTATATACTATATAATACAATCATTTGAAAAGGGGTAACAGAGAATCATATGGGTAATTTTGTACCACTTCGTATTTTTCCTTTACTTTTGTGCTAGAGTTGAGTTTAGTCAAGGATTTTCACTGAATTAGAAATGCATATAAATCCTGTCCTAATTAACTCAGCAAACTGGAACAAAAATTCATCTCATGCAGAAAAAAAGTTCTTTACATTGACATAGAATACTAAGGTATGTTGTAAATCTTCCACCCTCTTAATAGACAATTCATATGAAATTTTAGATCGCAATGAACGCTTAAAATGACAGTTACAAAAACTTCATCACTTTATAATAAGAAGAAATATTTTTGATAAACTACAAATATTATAACGTGTGCCGAATTTTGAAATTGATTTGCATCATTTTTTCCGTTAATCTTTAGAGCTATTTATTTTTTGAACTTAGTTAAAGTATTGCTAGATAGGAGGCGCTGCAAATTACGAAAATATTTTACCATTTCACTTTACCCCTCTATTTCACTTAGCCCCACATTCTCCTACTTTTTTATGAACAGTTTACATTAATAATAAGCATAATTTATCAGGCTAATGACACTAATCAATCCATGTACGTACTCTTACATTCTAACATGACAGCATATCTACACGACAGTAATGCCATTAGAGGTATTTAAAACGACATATTTTGCTATCTCTGAATAAATTCATAGGTGTCAGAATAAATCTTTTCATAAGACCAAACCAATGAAGTCATTTATAATTAATGAGTTTTTAACAGGCTGGGAATGTCATCAGTATTCTATGTTATCCTAAATTTGAAAATACGCTATGACATCTAATGGATATCTCCATTTGTAGCACGGACGGTTAGATGATATAGCTTAGAAACTAGAGACTAGCTGCCGAGCTCTGTCATCTGTGCATTTGAACGGATTCCTTTCTATGAAACCTGAAGACGGTCTGTATCTCTCAAGAGAGACTTTCCTTCCAAGGCTCGTGTAATTGATATTAGAGACCCGTTCGTAATGCACAAAATCATAGAAGGTATTCGTTCAAAGTTAGAAATATTATTTCAGTGCTAAATTATCAAACCATAATATTATTCTGACGATTTTAAAATAATGGTGGAATGCAATACAAAATGTAAAAAATCCACGAATTTGTTCGCCTAAGTCGTTATTTGTAACAACCTTGAAAAGGTGATTATGTGAGAAAAACAAAGAAATGCTTATCAATATTTTAAAAAAATTATGGTGTAGACGCCACACTACTTCCTTTTACAGAATGTCATAATAGATGACTCAAGTGTTAAAATAGTGCCTTAGAGTGAGCAAAATTAGACTGGTAGCAGATAATGTGTGTTTGCTGGTGTTCAAATTTCACGTTTGCTACCAGTTTCTGTTGGCGCTCTTTGCTCTATGAGAGGATTTTTGCCTTCAGCTCGTTTAGTTCCTATTCCATGCTGATGAGTGCAAAAAAAGCACGAAACTGCAGTCCATGGATGGAATAAACGAGCTAGTGGTTTATTGCATAGTGTTAAATGCTAATTATTTTGATTATTTGGGTAATTTCTTAAATCACCGCAAGGTGGCAGATTCAAGCTCTATTTTGTTCTTTTGGCGAACCATTTTCCATTTTAATAAACTTTGAATACTGTTTAAAGCCTCGTTTTGTTCAAAAATCAATCATTTAATTTCAAAATCGTGACCCGAGAAAATTTCTAATCCAGGGGAAGATATTCTTCGGGGAAAAAAGCATTTCTATTATGAAACGTGTTTCATAAAAGCCATAAAAATCATCTTGAAACAAGTTCGCATATCGTCAGACTTTGCAAGTTACCTCCATCCTTGAATAACTTCCATTAATACAATTACAAAACCTCACTTTATTTACTTTTCCCGACTTCGTTATCTTGCGTTCATGAATACAGATTAGTTTCCCGGAAACTCATTGATTGCTCGTGACAAAATGACGCAGCGTCCGCTGCGATCTTTGCTGACTTTGATAAAGATACTACGGAATTCAATCACTGTTTTCCAAATAAAAAGCTACCGCCCGTGAAATTAAACCGATAGCCAACGACGCTGCACCCCGATACCTTAAACAAGAAGCGCTTGTACGTAATAGCGGTAATTCTACTCCGAACGAGCGGCCTTTTCAGATCGGTGGTTACTCTTTGCGATAGTTTAACGGAAATATCCCTAAGATCGCAAATGTACAACCGTGAATTTTTTCAGCAATCTTAATTTCAAGTTAATATTTTAACAAGAAGTTCCGTCAAGAACTAACCCCCCCCCCCCCTTTTTTTTTAAACACGCCTGAACTTTCTCGTTTCTTTATCGAATTCCATGATTCAACCCTCGTTTCAAAGTGCCGGTTATTGACGAAAAATAAACCCACTGTCTAAAAATTGTTTTTAATCTCGATAAAACCGTTTTCCTCAGTTTTTTATTACACATTGCTTCAATGAACAACCACCCAAAAACTAAGATGCAGTGACGCTTAGTGGAGAAAAATGGAGCATCAACCTTTATGAAATAAATGACCATGTTTAGACTTAGGTTGAACCACCATTTTGGAGCTCATTTTATGAGGGATCCTAGATGCTCCAAATTTAGATCTTGGAAGCTGAAAATTTAGTGTTTCTGACCGAGTATGACAACTCGGTGGTTACTATCGATAGTTAAACAGAAATGTCTCTAAGATCGCAAATGTACGACCATTCGTTTTTCTAGTAATCTTAATTTCAAGTACCGTATAAAATGGGGTGTATAGGAACAGCGGGGTCAATCGGAACAAAACTTCCCGACCGTACAAAGAAATTCTTCATAAATATACTATTGAGTATTTTTAGCCATGATTTTTTTTTTTTTAGAAAGGTAAGATCATAGGAAGTAGGAAAAAATTACTTTTTTTCAATCTGGCAACGCTACTGGCTTCTAAAGAGGGCTGCATGTTGAATGCTAGAAAACATCACATTTTCATAGACTGCAAAACTTCATATGCAAGAACAAACCTTCTTATATTTAAAAACTATGAGTGGTATGTTTCAATTATACATGTATCTGAACAACAGAATACCACATTAGAATTTACATTTTTTATAAATTGTGTCATAAAAGTGAAGAATTCTGAAAAATGCCATAGGAAAAAAAATTGCGGGGTGAATCGGAACACTTAGTTCTGTTGTTCCAATTCAAACTTATTTTAAGGAAACTGTTTGAAAAATCAAGATTCTAACCCTAATTCTTCTAATCAAGACAAGGACAAGGATTTATTACTGTTTATCCCTTCTCGTGAGCAACTAGATCTTAGAATGACAAAAGTTGCAGATTTCAAAAGATTTTTTCTCCAGGAGACTTCTTTTTACTTAAAATAAAAGGGGGAAAGTCACATAGACTTTATGTAGTAAACGTCCAGCACACAGACAGTGATGAATAAGCAAAAAAATCTTTCAGGACAATCCCCGAAACCCAGAAATTTCAAAAAACTAAAGAAAAGGCAGAGTTCATTCCAGGAGATGTTATGAAAAAACTTAAGCCAAGTCACAATTGCAAGTTTTAAGGACAAGTACATATTTGTGGACGATATGAGTGACTTCCATTCATGTTAAATCTTTGTATTTCAATTCAAAAGTATTTCTTAAAATTACTTTTCATTTTTCATAAGTTCAAAATTATTTTGAATTTTCACAAATTATAAACGTTTACTGGTACTGAAATTATACATTTATTTGACAGTAATTATCTGTTCTTATTCTCCCCCATCAATATTACTCATGTTTGTGAGACCTATTACAGATTAAATTGAAAAAAATAAAAATTTTAACAAGTGTTCGGATTGACCCCTATCAGCGGGGTAATTCGGAACACCCATAATTTGCTATATATTTTAATAGTAATTGTTCAAAATCTTTTGTCTTTGCTTGGAATATCAAAAGTAAAGCAAGACCGAAGTTTTTATCCAAAAAATAAAATTAAAAAAAAATCTTTTAGCTGCTTTTTTTACAATCAAAGCTGAAAAATGTTCCGATTAACCCCATTTTACGGTATATATTTTAACAAGAAATTCCGTCAAGAACTAAACGGGTCTACTTTTCTATTTATCAACGCATACAAGGGCGAGGAGATGGAGGCAGTCGCCCCGCCCCTGAGGGACTTTGCAGCTGCAATGTTTCAGAATTGAAGTCCTTAAAACAGTGTTTTTTTTTTTTTTTTTTTTTTCCATAAAGTTAGGAAAAGAGGCAAGGTTCAGAGACTTTCCTTCAGTAATTTTTAGAAACTGAAATTCCAGAAAGTCAGAATTTTGACTACCTTTTATGGTGTTAGGAGATGTTCGAAACAGTCACCCGTTAAAAGCTATCCATATGGATTTATTTAAGAGCATGTAACAGACCAGTGCTGCCATGTATGGAGGATAAATGGTGATAATTGCTTTAAATATACTCAATAGTTGCTTTTTTTGCATTGAGTTACCTTATGACTACATTCTGCTATTCATAAGGAGGACAAATTGTCCATGTATCCAATTGGCAACACCATGCAGTGTAGGGTTAAGAAGTCGAGGCTCCAAAAACGCAATTTTTGAATTCCTTTGGTAGCAGAAAAGGAAGGAATACGTTCGGAGACCTCTAGCCTCCCACTTCTTGACCAATTCTCTACATTTTATAAATACAAAATTATCCCCCTCGCCCTCGCTCCCTCCCACCCCCCTTCTCAAAACATGTGTGAATCAGAAAGGTAGTAAGAGGTAAGTAAAAAAATTATAGGCCTCTCCTTTAAAAATTTCCGTATCCGCCCTTGTCGGAGTCGAATGTTCTAAAATTTCAGAAGTCGGTGATTTTTCCTCAGACTATGTAGTCATGTAACTAGCTACTTTATTGAACTAATTAACTTTTTCGTTTTTAACGTTATAGGGTATACCGACCAGTCAATGAACACTGAAGCGAAATTTCATTTTCGAAAATTCATAGCATAGTTAAAAATTGTGTTATTTGTCACATGACTGTAAAACACTTTAGGTGATGTATGTAATCCTTTTTTAAAATATTGTGTGAATTTTTACTGTTCTGGATCAGGTTTTTGGGGGGGTTAAAAGGAGAAAAAGTGCCCAAACCCAGTGAATGAACAACACAAGCAAAAGACAAATGCGACATTTTCTAGCCATTTTCTTTTTGAAAATGTGTAGAAGACAGTTACTACTGCCTTTCCACCCAAGAAAAATGCTTAATTTTATTTTTCACAAAAAATATGAGGTGTTCATTCACTGGAAGTGTTCATTCACTGGAAGTGTTCATTCACTGGTCGGACAATCCAACGTTATTTTACAAATGATTTTACTTCTCAACAAAAAGAGCGTTCACAACTGCAAAAATTAAAACATGGTCAAGAAAAAAATGTGCACAGAAACATCACAACTTAAAAACTTAACCAAGCTTGCTGGTTTTTTTAGATAAATACACTGAAGTGACAAAAGTCATGGGATACCTCTTAATATCGTGTCGGCCCTCCTTTTGCCCGGCGAAGTGCAACAACTCGACGTGGCATGGACTCAACAAGTCGTTGGAAGTCTTCTGCAGGAATATTGAGCCATGCTGTCTCGATAGACGTCCATAATTGTGAAAGCGTTGATGGGGCAGGATTTTGGGCACGAACAGACCTCTCGATGGTGTCCCATAAATGCTCAATGGGATTCATGTCGGGCGATCTAGGTGGCCAAATCATTCGTTGGAATTGTCCAGAATTTTCTTCAAACCAATTGCGAACAGTTGTGGCCCGGTGACATGGCGCATTGTCATCCATAAAAATCCCATCGTTGTTTGGGTACATGAAGTCCATGAATGGCTGCAAGTGATCTCCAAGTAGCTGCACATAAGCATTTCCAGTCAATGTTCGGTCCAGTCGCACTAGAGGACCAAGTCCATGCCATGAAAAAACAGCCCACACCATTACGGAGCCACCACCAGCTTGAACAGTGCCTTGCTGACAGTTTGGGTCCATGGCTTCGTGGGGTCTGCGCCACACTCGAACCCTACCATCGGCTCTTACCAGCTGAAATCGTGACTCATCGGACCAGGCCACGGTTTTCCATTCATCTAGGGACCAACCGATATGCTCACGTGCCCACGAGAGTCGCTGCAAGCGATGTCGTTCTGTCAGTAAAGGCACTCGAGTCGGTCTTCTGCTGGAATAGCCCAAGAAATCCAAATTTCTCCGCACAGTTCTAGCAGACACGTCCATTGTACGTCCCACATTGATTTCTACGGGGATTTGACGCAGTGTTGCTTGTCTGTTAGAATTTACGACTCTTTGCAGATGTCGCCGGTCTCGATCTTTAAGTGCAGGCGGTCGACCACTGCGCTGTCCATGGTGGGATATTATGCCTGAAATTTCATACTCTCGGCACACTCTTGACACAGTGGATCTGGGAATGTTGAATTCTCTAACGATTTCCGAAATGGCATGACCCATGCGTCTAGCTCCAACTAACATTCCGCGTTCAAAGTCTGTTAATTCACGTCGTGCGGTCATCATCACGTTAAAACCTCTTCACATGAATAACTTGAACAGAAATGAAAGCTCTGTAAAAGCACTGCGCATTTATACCTGTTCTATGCGATGCTACTGCCATCTGAAAATTTGCATATTGCTATCCCATGACTTTTGTCACTTCAGTGTATATCGTTACACAGTTAACAGAAGCTAATGCATCCATCAGTTATTATTTATTTTCCAAGCAATTGGTAGAAAACTAAATTTAGATTTAGAATTCCTCACACACATTTAAAAAAACAATCTTTTCCTTCCTATTTAACCCATTAATGCTTAGCGTCCCTTTTTAGGGACGATCCAAAAAGTGAGTCTGAATTTTCTAAAAATGAACATTTCAACCATATAATAGTGTTCAATTATTACTTTGCTATTGTTTCAATTCATTATTAACAGATTGTAGCACATAACCATTGTAAATTGCGTTCTGTAGCCTTTAATCTTTATCAAGAATTACATCGTTCACAATCTCAAGAACAAAAAGCTAAGTTTTTAAAATTATTTCCAGCTTCCCAGTTTATGTTAATAGCTGCTTTTATTTTTTCTGAAAAGTCTTTTTAAATATTATATCGTAGGCAGAATAAAAAAATTTAGTATAAAAAGTGTGTGCCCTCTAGTGTCTAGCTTCCCTTTTTAGTGATGCTTTTTCTTTTCTTTAAAAAAAAATCGTGAGTTTTTTTTAATTATTTTCCCTGTCCATTAAACACTATTTGTAACCAGTTTCCAAAATTTCTTTGAATAAAAAAATGTCGGGCATTTTTGGGTTAAAATTATATTCTACAAGAAATATACTTTTTCTGGATCAAATGAGAAAATCTGTTTTGATATCCTTACAAATTTTAGAACGACAGAGCCTCCTTCCAACGTCATTACTTCGAAATCAAAATATTCCCACTCTATAACAGCAGTCATTTTTTCATATTTATTCGAGAAAATCTAATTGGGAAATGTATACTTTAAACACTAAAAAAAATGATCATCGATAAGATCAGAGAATTCAATCAAAAGAAAGATTTTTACGAAGGAAACTAGTAGACATAATCTCTTATCTTTTCATGGGAAATATCTTAATGCTTCGAATTCAAAGGCAATATGAAAATGGGAAAGATATTAAGTTTCTTTTTTTTTATTCAAAAAATTAGTTCGTATATTTGAATGCTCCTTTTCTTTCCTGAATATTATTAGGAAAAATCCCCATATGATAAAAAGACAAATTTCACAATAATATTTACTCAAGAAAATTTTGGAAAAGAAAAGGATAAAAGCCGAAACATAAATTATGAAAAATGCTTTCTACTCAACTTAAAAATAGTCCTATTCGCATTTTATCTTAAGATTTGTTATTGCTTCCGGGCGAAAATATTATTTTCGCGAAGTCAAAATAGAACGCAGCTATTGTGAAAAACATTAATGAAATGTTTACTCCAATAGGAAAAAAATACAGTACAATTCTGACTGAAGTGCAATAAGAAAGCATGGGTATCGATAAATGCTTAATGAAGTCTAATTTTTTAATCCATTAAAACTAAAGGTTTAAAAAATTATAATAAATTTTTACACCTTACATTCAAATTATGTTTTTGCCCTCCATCTTGTCTGGTGGTCAGAGGAGTCTGATGTGAATTTAAATCAGAAATTGATCCGAAAATATTGCAGTGCAGCACGAAGACTTTTGCGCCATTTCGCTTTTTGACCCATTTCAAAAAGAAAGTCAATCAAAGCTATAGATGCAAATACCGGGTTTTATTCGGAATGGCTCAGAAATGATGTGAAAAAGTATTGGTCTTCATACTCAAACTCAATTCCAGGGAATTTTAGTTTCACTATAAGTTTCAAGGTGTACGAACACTTTTGGGGGCCACTATAACAATGTTGTACCCGAAGAACGTATAATCTTGTTTCATTCCAACAACTCCTTGGTGGTATTGGTGGTATGTCGATTCCTCACCTGACGCATATTCTTTCACCAAAGGTGGCGATCGTTATTCCGTATGAAAATAAAGTACTCAAAAATGCGGAACTGCATTCGCTGATTACGTATTTCTTCACACCAACGCAAGACTTTAATCGAACTTTTCTTGTCTATCGGCAGCGAATGGACTGCAATTTCGACTTCATCAGCTGCATCGGTCAGTGAACCCAAGTAGCATACTTCGTTTTTTAAAGGTTGTAAAATGGTTATTAACGTTGTGACAACCGATTAAAAACGTTTATAAAACGTTTAAACGTGTTTTGTGCTACCTGGGAAGAGATGAAACACTGCATCACTAACAGCCGAAGAAAGGGAGCCACGGTAAGAAATTGATGCAAGGCAAGGGCGTATATAAGCGGTGGACCCAGGGGGCCCGGGCCCCTCCCAAAATGATGGAAAATTGTCCCGAAATAACTTTAAAATGTGTTTTCAAAAAGAAAAGGTCCCGAATTTCTCCGGCTTTCGCGAAACATCAACAAAGATAATCTAAAATTGCAGTTAAGAGCCTCAACGCCGAAAAATTTCCAGGAGAGCCCTCAAACACCTTTCTATCACTTAGATTTCGAAAATTTTTCTGAGAGGGAGTACCATACAAATACTTCGTTTTCTTTCAGCGAATTATAGCATAAAATTGCGAATTTAAAACTTCAATGTCACAAAATTTGTCGGGCAGCTTCAGAATTCATACTTTTTTCCTTACGTCATTAAAGATAGCTGAAAATGGGTTTTCAGGACATTAATTTTAAAGAATTTCCAGTAGAAGGTTCCCGAACCACCACCCTTTCCATACCGAAAGTCTGAAATAAGCTTGGCTTATGCTTAGTTACTTCGGCCCTCTCCAAAATTCAAACATATATACGCCACTGATGTAAGGGATCCCCCCGCAGCGTCCCATTTTCGATCCTGGTTAACATCGTAAAAGCTTCAACAATAAGTGATAAGAACTAAACTCAGCAGATTTTGGAACTCTTCTCTAGCAACTACAAACGCCACCAGAATTTTAGTATAAACTTGCAGTAAATAATCAGGACCTCATTTTCGCATTCGTGCAGACCTCTGCTTGTTAATAAGTAAAACATAGTTTTCCAAAGCAACGTTGAAAACAATGTACACGCCGCAGAAGAAGATAGTGACTCCTTCCTGCACATCAAAGGTAAATTGCTGCGCCAAGAAAAAAAATATATATAGTAAGCTCCCAGGATGAAAGTTAGACAGGCACGAAAACTTTCTGACTATCGTTAGAACATTGAAAGCAATAACAATGATTAGCATGTAATCTTTTAGTTTCAGCTGATATATTTTCGGTTTGTTTCTTTATTTCTTGCTCACAAAAACACATTATAATACGAAGTGGCCACATTGAAAGAGCGTAAAAACAAAGCGAGGCATAAGTCTGGTGATCTTGCAAGGTAGACAGTGGAATTACATGCCCAACAATCAAATGAACGTAAAATAAAACCCAAACCGCATCATGACATTTTCTTGAAATTATGTAAGGCTTAGTAGTTGATTGGCTTAAAATGTTAAAAAAGATAATTTTGAAAACACATTCGAAGTAAATTGAGGCAGTGAGAAGTAAAGGATGTAAGTGAACAAATTCAAGTTTTGAGTGAAACGCGTGCAAAGATCAGACCCTATGTAGGCTTTCATTAAAATTTTTCTCTAAATCATGCTATATCTCAGCACCTCAAAGGGTCACTTGCCCCAAAACAGTTTAGATGTTCTCCTACCAAAGCATCAATGCTTCAAAACATCGATCTATTTTTTAGTTTATTTGATAGGTATTTGAGTGTATAGTAACCCCTCGTTACTTCACGCCCAGTGTATTAAAATTTCATGTCATGCACTGTACTTTGCTTGAAAATCGACTAAAAGAATGGCTAACTCCAATTTAAAAAGCATATTTATCAACCTTTCAGAAATTAATGGATTATTTTTATATGTTTTCTAGAGCCCTTACCTCATTATTATTTATTTATTATTTCTCCTTCTTAATTGTTAATTCATTTGGGACTAAAAACCTTGCTTTAGACACCTACATTTGCGTAAAGGAAACGGCTAAATAAGAAGGAATAAAATTTCAATTTTACTTGTGAAAAAAAAAGTTTTGTTATGAGGCTCATTAATGAAAAGAACTTCAAAATGTTTGCTCTGATAAAACAATTATACAGAATTTTTGAAATTAAATAGCTTCAGCTTGCAATAATGTAACTAATAATTATTCAAACAATGCTTTAGTGGAAGAAAATTAAGAAACTAATGTAGCAAATCTTTTGTTCCACTACTGAATACGGGATTAATTTTAAGGAATTATTCATTAACGAATTCACACACCTGCTCTTGTTCATCTGAAAGACTTACAACTACCCATACATCTGCTTTCCACCCAATTTACAATGTTTTATCTCTTTGGCTAATGTCTTAAATCACCGCTAACTGGTATATCCAAGCGAATTGGTGACGATTTCTTCTCGCAAATAATCAGAAAACAGCTTAACAGCTAATAGACAGAAAACAGCTAATAACCTTCTGGTAAGATAAATTCACTTTATCTACCAGTTTGTTGGATATCTTAGCTACATTAAGAGGATTTTTGCCTCCGGCTCGATCATTGGCTATTCCTAACTGAGGAGCCCATAATAAGGGTGAAACTGCAGTCTTAGGATGCTATGATCGAGCTGTGGGTGCATTTGCTTCAGTTCTGCCTCAGCCCTGGCTTACAGGCGGTAACTCATTGCAAACAGCTTAACAGTTTAAATTTTAATTTGTTACGCTACCATTTTCTGTTTGTTGTAAGAAATCAAATACTTATAATTGTTTTTAGTGGTATAATCTGAGGATTTCAAAAAAATTTCAATTTTCTCCCTTGATTATGCTCTTTCACAAATTAATTTTTTTCTGCAGAGTCAATCGATAATGCCACTATTTTGCTCTGAATATAAATTCGATAATTTTAATCTTATCATTATTAATACAACTAGCAGTACCCGCACGGCGATGCCCGTGCAACAAATGTAAAGGAAGTTAACTAAATAAAGTTTAATTCACTCTAACCCTCTAAAGTAAAATTATTATATTTGATTCAAATGTGCTCCCCAACCTTTTTAATTCCACTAAAAGTCATATTAAAGTTTAAATCAATTCGCCAAATAAACGTTTCAATGGAACTTTTGAGATAACTGTAGTGGCAAGATTTTCGAAAACTCTCAACGAACACAGCAATTTTGCCCTTGAAGTTTAACATAATCCACCGATTTAACCGTAATTTCAATGTAAAATTGGTCGCCAAATTTAAATTTATTAACATAGGGAATCAATTGTGTCAGGTAGCTCAGCCTCAACCATTCTTCCATGATTTTAATGTGAACATTAAAAGGCAAGAAATATAATGTCTTTCGCACCATCTCTTTGAAGTGATTACAATCTATAACAGTAACCCTCAAATAAGCAAGATTTCCCTGGCTGGGAGGTTTGGTAAATTTCCAGATTGTTGCCAAACTTTACGACGCCAAATACGAAGAGTAACTTCATAGCGGTGTTACCGAAAATGTCAGAATGGAACTATTAAAAATTTAGGTTTGGCGGCATTATATACATGTTTTAAACATGCAATAAAATACTTTTTAGACTGCAAACAACTACTGTTCCTTCACAGAGCGTTTTCTTTTTCTTTAATTTGGAGAAAGAAGTGTTTCACTGGCTGGGAGGTTTGGTAAATATCCCTATTGTTGCCAAACTTTACCACGCCAAATACGAAGAGTAGCTGATAGCCATCGCTAATTTTTTAACAATAATAGTTCCATTTCCATTCTGACATTTTTGGCAACACCAAATTTTGAGGAATTCAACTGAATAAATTTAAATTCCCTCCCACCCCTCTGAACTAAAATTATTATATCCTTTAGTTCAAATGCGCTCCATCTTTTAAACTCCACTTAAAGTCATGTTAAAGTTTAAATCAATTCGCCAAATAAATCAAAAAGAGAGAAAATTAGAAAGAAATAAGAGATATTAAACATTCAAATTGAATAAATTTTCAAGGCTTAAATCTATACGCACAATTTTAACCACAAAGTAACTTCAGGGACAAAAGAGCAGCTGATCAGGAAAATTGCTCTAGTGTTTCAGTTCTGCGTAGAGTTAAGCCTTGAAAATTGACTAAATTTGATTAATTAATATCTCCTGTCCTAATTAACGGACAGAAACGTGCTAAAACTTTTCTTTTTCAGAAAAAAAAACCCTTTCCAACGATATATAATGTTTTGGGGTGGGGGGAGGTTTTCCCCCCTCAATTATGGCGGATACACCAAAAATGAGACTAATTAATTAATTTAAAAATAACTAATTCGAAATTAAAAATTTGGGCTTCGAGGTGCACGAGGGCGGGGTACGTTCGAATTTTTGAGCCCCAGTTTCAGGTCTGTAGGTGCTGTGGGGGCTTCTGGCCAGCGGTTACAAACGAACAAACAAACGAACGAACAAACAAACAAACACCGTCATCTTTATATATATAGATTTATGCTACGTGAAATATTCCAATGAGGCAGTAAATGCAGCCAGTCCAGTAGCTATAACAATTACATTTGAGCGTAATATCTGAGCATTCCATAACCAAGTTTTGTGACGGCCACAGAATACTAGGTTTTAAATTTTAATTTTTGGAATAGACAATTAACACTTAAAAATTGTTTAAGATATCGCCACAAATCATTTCAATTTTTATAAACTCCAAAGATTTTTGTTTCTATGTTAACTAAATATATACATAAGGGCTCGGCAAGTTAATTTCAATTGGCTCTGGATACTTTTGACAATATTTCATTGAGGATAAGAAAAAAAAAACCTCTTTCTACATTAACCATTGAACACTTATAAATCAGTTACACAATTACTTCTAAAATACTAAAAAAGTGATAAAAAGGGCGCTTACAGATATTGTTGCTAGCATAAAAATATTTTTAAATAACTTATTTGCGTAATTTACTTTTAAAACATTTTTGGCTGTGCAGTTTCAGGGTTCATATAATTTATGACTGAAAACAAATGAAAAAAAAAAAAACTACAAATTTATTAAAATGGCAAAGTATCACAAAATACTTTAATATTTTATTTTTCATTCTCTCATGTGAAAAAAGATATGCATAAATTACATTCAGGTAAAAATGTACAAATAAAACATTTTTGCATTGCATGCTTTTGTTAGAAGATTCCGTCTCTCTTATTAAAATATATTAATAAAAATAAAAACTTCAAATATACAATAAAATGAAATTCAAAATACCCACAACAACTTTCAACAAACAACCAATATTTTCAAACCAAACAACAACATTAAAAATGGACATGGACCCTAACATCATAAATATAAACGGAATGCAACCTTTTATAATTAAAATTAAACGCTTATAAGAAACTACTCTCTCAGATAAAAGAATCTACATTGAATAAAACTTCGCCTAAGACTATGAATTCCACTTACATGAATTAAAATGTCATCAGAAAAAAATTATTCTCAAAGTTAACCTTTTGGATCCGGCTATTCGTATAGAAATTTTCTTTTCGAGACCGGCGGTACACTGTTGAACCGCAGATCTCTTTTCCTCTGAAAATGAGAAGGTGCAACGGCAAGCACTTAGGTTTTATGACTTTGCGGTTCGAATACAAAGCCGTAATCCCCTAGTACGAGGGTATGAACTTTTGGAAAAATCCCCAGCTCCAAAGAGCAGAAACGAAGATTTCAACCCCGCCCTCAAAGGAAAAAAAGACTTGCGGTACAGCATGTGTACCATCCGGGTTCTTAAATGTTTTAACTCACACCTAAATCATTAAGCTCTGTGGGAAAGGGAAAATTGATTTCTAAGAAAACTAAAATTTGTCTACATGATAGAGTGGCACGGGGATAGGCCTTCTTCTTTCTCACAATGGAGCTTTACCTAATTCAGACTAGATCTACTTAAAGCACTCTATTATTTGAAATATTAATTTGATGGAATGTTCCTTTTTGATAAAAAAAATCTATCTCAAAACTCCAATTGGAAGCATGAATTTGTAAAATAACCTTCTGGAACAAGACAAAGCAGTTAGAACAAAAATCTCGAAGACCAAAAACTTGGGATTTGAATTAGCTTATTTTGTCACAAATAATAATGTTGCATCAATCTTAGCACTGGAAGGTTAAATTGACATAGCATCAACTGATCAACTCAGTTGAGAGTAGTCAATTTTTAAATTAAAATTTGGGACTTAGATTGATGCAATTCATTTTTAAGTTCAGATGATATAGAACAAAATCATCAAGGCTTCTTAGTGCATGCTTCTCAAACATTAAATTATTAAAATTTAATTGAAATGGCAAATGTGTTCCACATTTCTGATTTTTTTTTTTTTTTTTTTTTTTTTTTTTTTTTTGTCGTGTCTATGACTTAGCCGAACTAAATAACTCCATGGATCCTTGTAAATGCTTTTGCAATTTGTTGGATGTTATTGTCATAAAGGTCCATAAGTGACGGCAATATACCAATTTCTCTCAGGTTTGCACTTATTGCTGGACACTCAAAGATATGAGAAGATGTAAGCTGTGTATCTGGATAATTACAACAGTTTCTATACACCCTTCTACCCTCTCCATCAATCTTCATGCCCCTGTGACGGCCGGTTCACATTTCTGATAATTATCAAAAATGTTTGACTGCCCTGCCAATCCATGATTCGTTGAATCACTCTGTACACAAATAGTGTTGGAAGAAACAGAATGGACTTAGGATTACACAAATGCAAATTTGTTATCACTAAAAATATAATTATTTTGTGAATGAACTGCTAATAAAAATACTGAGCATCCTCTAAAAATCATTAAGCATTTTGAATAATTTTTGAGCCTATAAATACGAAATTTTAATGCAATATCCACTTATCAGGATTTCAGGGCATTAATATGGTCACCATTGTCCCAAACTATTTTATGCAACAGGCACGGGTATCAAAACTTAACTTTTAAATAAGAGTTGCAAAAAAAAGACACATTATTTGGAAGAAAAAACAAATTATTCAACTCAAACATGTTCTTTTCATTTCAATTGAATGATAAAAAGTTAGGAATCATTAAATATACATATCTATTCCTGTCATGACAGCAGTATATAGAGAAAAGAAATTAAAGTGGGATATAAATGAAAGAGTCATTAAAAATATTTTAAGGGAGTTATGTCTCTAAATAAATAATAAAAAAAGGTTATAACTTCAAACTTTTCAAACTTAAAATAGAAATTAAAAAAGAGGACATGTATTACATCATAAATGGTTATTATTAAGTCATAAATGACTACTAGCTAGAAAGTTGGCCATTAATCGTGACTGGTCAAAAGAGGCACAGCACTGTTGTTTGCTATGTATGATGTATTTATTATAAAAAGTAGCAAATAATTCACCAGGAAGAAAATAATTGCAGCTATGTAAAAAAATAGCTTGTAATAATAGTTTTATGTTTCTAAATCTTTGCACAAACAGAAATAAGATTCAATGCAAAGTCTACCATAGAATTAGCTCAAATAAATTGCTACTCCTCAAATAAACTGTTAAGCATTAAATAAGAACTTCACTTCATATCACATACTAATTAACAAAAGCATAAATATTGAGCAGATTTCTAGCAGCTTTCATCGAGCATGATAAATGCCTTTCATACGATGCTAAGTTATTACCTTTAACAAAATAGAGGATGCTAAGTTATTACCTTTAACAAAATAGAGAGTAGTTGCTTTCAAGACGTATCAACATAAATGACATACAAAGACACAAAAAAGATTTGGCGCCATTTATTATTGCTTTTGGAAAAGTATTTTTGTTTTCACAATACGTTATTTTTTTTTTTTTTTTCTTTTTTCATCAAGTGAAATTTTGGGCAGACAGACAAGTTTCATGAAAGAAGAACACTAAATGGTAGAGAGTAAGGGAGAGAAAAAGGTACCAGGAATGATACTACTTTTATGGAGGAAGAGTAATTGTTAAAAAAAACAGTCGTTAACTTTACTGTGAAATGAGTAAAATATGTACACATTTTTAATTGTTTCTGGTTCCCGCTCCATGGGTAGTATTTACTTGTTTTTTTTTCTTATTTCTCGTTCACTATTGGTTTTGGACATGTGAACCGTTCATCGTTTTTATGCACTGATGAAGAAGCTTAGATTTTATAGCCTCGAAACAGCTGTTTGCTGAGTTTTTAACTCATTTTAAAAGATATATATTTGTACTTTATTACAGTGTCCCATTTTACTCACAACACAAAAACATGTTTATTTCTATGCATCAAAAATTACTGAGCAAAATATACAGGCAATCCCTGCATTTCACTTCTAAACTGCTACGAAAATCTTACTGTTTCATGTTATATGGAATGGAAAACAACTTATACTTAATACATATTTTTTTCAAAATATAACTTTTGCATCTCTCACAACCATTACCGGAATTGGTAAATTTTTCTTCAACATACATATGTAACTTTTACTGTTTTAAACAAAAGTACCTAATATCTTAATATTATCACAAATAGCTGTATGTAACATAAAATACTTAATAGTTTTTGACATGTGAGTTACACGCATATAAAATTTAGAAGCATGTTCAGGTAAAAAGGAAAATGGTTGAAACAATTTTCTGAATAGACCGCATCACTCTTTCAATATTAGGCACATCACTAACTTTTCCTTTACATAAAAAGTAAAATAAATATTAAAAGTACAAGAAATTTAACTCGCTATTAAGAAAATTCAGCACAGAAATTTAGATATAAACTACAAAATTGAACAAGACAGTAATAGCTAAAACTGAGTCATGAAAAACTCGAGATGCAATTTTCATTCCTACAAAACTTGTACTTGTAAAGACCTAACTTGAATGATGTTTTTACAAAATAAATAAATAAATAAACTAATACTACATATGCATATGGAATCGACTTTCAAAATAAATAAACCTCATTAAATCATCACTTGACAGAAATTTAAAATCGCATAAGAATCATGACCAAAACAGTGTTTGGTATTACTTATCGTTAAAACACTCAGAAAATTGATATGTTCACACGATTTTTGACATTATCAATACAGTTATCACAAACTTTCACAAAATACAAGTTATCTTATCCTTGGAGATTTTTCCTAAAAAAATAAATTTTGTTAGAAAATAAACACCAAACTCTGCATTATTTTTCAATCATTTTAGTTACAAAATAGAATCTAAATTCAAATTTGCATGATAAACTTGGCCACAAAAATACCCACAATAGTTCATTTACTAACAATATTAGTAATATATATAAGCGAGAGCTCATATTGAGTAAAAGTATTGGTATTACATAGAAAAATGCTTTTTCCTTGGAAAAGCATTCATTTCCCCTTTGCAACAGTTAAATAGTATCTCACTTTATACAGTAGCCTCCGCTTAATGTAATCAATCTGAGACACAAAATTTTTTATAACAATAAACAAATTATGAAGTTAGATAATTACGCAGTAGAATCCAATCATCCAAATCAATAGGGACCAAATCCATTCAGATAATCAAAATTTCGATGGAAATGGGAGTAAAACGTACTTTTACAGGAAAACAGCATTCACTTAATCAACTGAAAAGGCAGCACTTTTGCTTATTAAGCGTATTTACAAGCACTTGTACATTTTAGTACAGCATGTGATTACCATACCTTAAATGAAAGTAATTGCTAAACTTAATATCTCAATCAAAGTAAATGCTTTGAGTAGCTTTGCAGAGTCAACAGCACTTAGACAGAATCATTATTTTGGGAAATACAGTGCATTTCCATCTCAATTTTTTTCTCTGAAACTCTGGAAGTGATTTAAATAATTAGCAATTTGGATAGTTGGAGTTCTACACTGTACTAGTTTAAGGCACACATACTGAGCTTTAAAATAAAATATATTTATGTACTCTGTATTACCATTTAATAGTAAAAACTATGCATAATCAACGTGAAATCATTGATTATTGATTTTCGTCATTTTTCAGAAGTTCATTAAATTGCCCAATTCTGCACTTTTAAAGTTATTGCAGCACAGTGGTTACATCAGAGAGAAGGAGGGGGTAAAAAAATCATACAAATCTTGGTTTTAACGTCATTACCAAAGCAACTATAGTAGTTAACACAGACGAAAACCCTACTTTTGCCAAAATAAAACCCTCCAGAATGTACTTCTGGCTGTGCTAGAAATGTAGCAGAAATTGTACTTTCAACACTTCCAACAAAGGCCTCATTTCAGCACTTATAGGAGTGTGGCTCAACAAGAAAGCATTCTACATCCGATTGTGACTCATCATTGCTCATCCCTCTGATTTCTTATAACAATCTAACAAAGCTAATGTAAAAATTTCAGGGACATTTTGATCTATTTTCATAAAAGACAAACTCTCAGGATGCAATATCAGAAGGATTTTCCATTATTTTATTTTCTGGGTTAACTTTTTCAGAAAATCCAGAGCAGGTAAAGCAATTTTTAATCCTTCCTACAGAAACCAAACAGTTGTTTTGAAAACTGATAACATTAACATACATGTGATTACTTTCAATACAATTTGGCTGAAAATATTTGACAGGTTGTGACTGGTTGGTTTGACGGGCAAAAGTGCTATTAAATGCATTTTAGTAAAAAAATTTATTTAATTTTTTATTATTTCAAATGGAAATTCTTAACCAATCACAAGCAAGCGAAGAATGCTCCATTTTAAAAAAAGCACGGTAGATCTTAGTCGCCTCCCATTATCTTCGTCTAAATATCGTGGAAATTTTAAATGGAATGAAAATTTTAGAGCGGATGGGAAATTTTTTAAGGCAGATCGGTAGAAGGACGGAAATATGTTTCGCCAATAAAATTGGCTGATTTCCGCCAATTGGCTGAAGAATCACATGTATGCATTAAGCAATTAAATGATCACACTAAGCGAAAATTTTTACCCACACAAATGAATAGAAGATTTGGGACTGAGTGACTTTGATTGCAATGAACAATTAATAACTCAAACATGATAATAATAAGCAGACACTACTGTATTACTCTTCTTTATCTCCTCTAATTCTATCACAAATACCAAAGTATCATAGATTTATCAATTTCAGATCATATTTTTTTTCTACATAGAACAGTGTATGACTGTAGCAAAGTATTAAGCATAAGATACTCACTATAGCAACATCAGGTTCTTTTAAACAATACCCAAGACGGCTTGATTAAAACATTTGATCCGATGGAACAATTGTTTTCAGGTGATTTATTATAAGTTTAAAAACAAAAAAATTGAGAAATTTGATTTTCATGTATGTTTCACGAAAATAATTCATTTAAACATAAGAAACTGGTCAAACAAAGTAAAAGTCGACTTAATTTGCTAGGACCAATAGTTCCTAACAATAGCAGTTTTCTTAGGAATTATAATGTAACAGTCCACTTTAGCAACAGTTTATATATTTTAGTAACATTTTAACAGCCTCTAAAGTATAAATTTCATAGCAGTATACTTTTAAAATTAGTACTTCATAAAATTCTAAATCAAGTTTTCTTATTCCACTATAAATATTGACTAATGAAAAATTTTTGATCTTTTTTTTCACAGATCACAATGCACTATCTATTTAGTATACTCTTAATGTTTTCCAACACATAATAAGCTACTAGTTTTACAAGTGAACTTTATGCCTTTACTTAATGAATAAAACGGTGATTACATTAACGATTAATCAGTTTTTCCTTTTTTGTTAAATGATATGAAGTTACCAGAACACATACATTTAAATTAAAAAATTGTTACAAGTTTGGTCATAAGAAAATTATAGCAGGATGCATGTAAGAAAAAAAACATATTACCTTCAGTCATTCCATAAATCATTTTAGTTAAAATTTCGATTTTCCTTTTTTGTAAACTTAAACTGAAAAAAGCTTTAAAAATCTAAAGAGACAATAATTGATTTCATAATATTGAAATATTTCCCTTTAATTTTTTAACTAAAGTGCATCAATTTAAATATTTACAATGATTATCCAGAAATGTTTCTTCAAACATGAAATTCTATTGAAGAGATTTTTAAACTTTTAACACAGATAACACAATACATTTTTCAATGTATTATAATTCCCAGAAAATAAAACTGGGTACATGAACTAACAACCCAAATGCCTAAATATTTGAATTTATATTCAAATAAATTAGTAAACAACAACCTTGACAACATTTAAAATAAAACATAACAACCAGAAAAATAAATAACATTCCTAAGTTTTTAACATCACTATAAATTATTTTAATTATATGTATACAGACTAACATTTCTTTCAACAAAACAATGTTTAATACTTGATCAATAATACACACATGTTATGTACACACATAGAAGTATATCAAAAAAACTATAAAATTTTTATTAGTATTACATTGCCACATATAGCTCAACATATTCCATTCATAACAAAAAAAAAAAAAAACTACACAAATCATACAAAAATTAACTGAAAATTAAAAACACAGTACAAAATAAAAACTTTGTATAAAATTTTGAACATTTGTAAAATTTTTCTTTCTAACAAAGTGAAATTTAGCACACAATTTGCACATATAATTCTAAAGTTACAAGCATATTCCATTTTTTTATACTACGGACAATAGCAACAAAAAAATTCTTTCCCAATTTTCAGATGTTCAACTAAAAACTTCAACGAAAGAACAATAATAATAAAATTCACTGGTAAACAACTTCAAAAGGAAGAAAAATACAATATTAAAATATTGAAGCACTTAAAAAATTATACAGTAGAATTTTTTGCTTTCAGACAAAAATAGCATATTTCACATGTGGCAGTAACACTGGTTGTTCTGTGAAAACACAAGCTTAAACATAAGTTCATAATGATTTTCTACACTTTAAAACAATTTTTAAAAAACAATAAATATTTGGAGGGTAACATGAATGAAATTGTCTTACTGTAAAAAAAATAAAACATTCAATCGTCCCAAAACAATAAAAGTCAGCATGCTTTGACATTAATATGGAAGTATTCAACAAATGTTATTGTGCTTCTCCTATACATGTTTTTTCAGCATGTGAAAAATATGGAAATGAATTTTATGTTTACAATGTAAAAATGGAATGCAGCACTTAAGTCAGTACATCTCAAGGAAAATTATTCTGAAAATAAAAAGTCAGTATTATTCATGTGCCAATAAATAGATAAATAAAATTCAGTATGGTCGAACCTCGTTAATTCAAACATGTTAAAACAAATTACCACTAAGAGGAACTACATTTCTGATCCCCGCCTTAGGGTTTGTAGTGTATTTTTCTTCGAATAACATAAACTGATTTTAAGGCCCCCTGAAGTTCGTTTTGACGAGATTCGATTGTATTACATGGGTACAATATAACTATTTATCTGAACGCTGACTATCCAAATCGCCGATTATGCATATCATTTTTAGAATTTCAGAAGAAAAGAAATAAGACAGAAATTGAACTGCAATTCACAGAGTAATGATTATATAGATGCAAATTATTGTCCTTTCTTAATCCAAACTAATGCAGATGCAACATGAACATTATTGGAAAGATTATAGTGCAGTTTTATTATTGGCTGCCGTTGGTCACCAGGTGGCCGACTCTTTTATTTTATTAATTACAACTTCTTAGGCAGGGATTCAAGTGAAACACCATTGCAATCGCTTCGAATTGCAATCGCTACTGGAAGTGAATTACATTATCATCAACTTAACTTGGCACTGACGTCACTACGGGGGGAGCCAATAAGAGCTCACAAGCAGTCAGTGATCTGCTCTTATTCGCCAAGTAGGCTGTGATGTTTTATCTAGCTCGTTTTTCATAGGCAAACGTCACGCTGACATCACGATGTTTTTATCAAGAAACGTTCTAATGTAATTCATTGCCAGTAGCGATTGTAATTTGCGATCGCCTGTGTCACTTGGATTCCTGCCTTAACTGCAAGATCTTAATATGAGACATGGCCCTCTCGTTAAAAAAGCTTATACAACACACGACACAAAATTTACACTACTTTTTCAAAAGTCATATAAGCAGCTATTTAAATTAATATTGATTTGCAAAAAGAGCTTGACAGTAATAAAACTGAAATTAAAACAAAAATTAGTGGTTAAGTTTTAATAAATCACAAACAAAACGGCAATACTCACTGTAGAACAGTAATACTCACAGCAGAACAAATTTTTCAAGATTTGAACCTACCTAATGTTCCATGTAGATGGCTACATCTTTTTATAAGAAGTTGAACTGAATTTCCTCCTTGCCTGATCAGTTCGATTGCTTCAGCATGGGTCATATTCTTGGTGCCAATACCATTAATTTCAACAATATGATCTCCAACCTACAATTTGTAAAATTAAAATGAATTATTTTTTGCAATGAAAAATAACTATGAATTGAAATCACATGTACTACGGTTTTGACTAAAAGAAAAGCTGAACTTCAAATGATAAAGATAAGAACCGAAAAACAATAATTAGTTTAAATCAGTGATGATCAACCTTTTTTTGCCTCCAAGGGCCTAACCTCACACGAAATAAATCTTGCCGGCTCGAACAAACACAAAATTTAAAAATATTTTAAGGTAACAAGAGAAAAGGCAGAGAAACAAAAATAAAATACAAATCAATAATTGTTGTTATCATTACTACATTTTTATTTTATTGATATGAAGATTCTATCTCTTTTATGGAAACTAATTTTTGATTATTTAGCTCTAAATTTTCAACAATAATTTGTAATACCAAACAAAAGTGATCGGTTGTTTTGGAAGTTCCCAAGATATATTTTTCGAATATACTTAGCCACATGGGTTGGACCTTACTGGGACAGATAAAGCACACTGCTTTATCTTTAGAAACAAAACAGCTCTTTGGACTGATAGCTGATGATTTGTAGAAAAAAAATCAATTTGAACATTCATGTATCAGGGAAGTAAAAGTACTAACTTTCAGTTTGCTATCATGTTGAGCAGGGCCATTCTCAGCAATTCTCAATACAAAAAGTGGCATATTATGAAATTCTTTTCCTCCACGTATACTAAAACCAAACCCTTTAGTTCCACGATGGAGATAAACTGTTTGATAAAAATCTTCTTGGTCAAGAGATGCTTCTTCTGCCTATTAGGATCAAAAATGTAAAAACGTTAAGATAAAGAATACTGTATATAAATGCAAGCAAAACAATAAATTTAAAATTTAAAAATTTTACAAATTTTATTCTAAAAAACTATTCTTTTAAAAAACTTAAGCAAAATACCATATCTATATGTGTATTAGAGACGAGTTCGGGCTCACTTTTGAAGGCCCGAGCCCGAGTGATATTGTCTTGTTTTGAGCCCGACCCGTCCCGAGCCCGAGTGTATCAAACATCAATATATATATATTTTTAATTTCCACTTGGGATGCACTGCCATATGGTTTATCGTAATAGCAATTGCAAATATATTATAAGTGGGTGCTATCTTTTTGAATTATTATTATTATAATTTTAATTTTTTTCCGATGTGCGGAAGCTGAGAAACGATGTATGGGAGTGAGAGATAAGGGGATAGATGTCATTTCTCTGAAACTCTTCCTGAACAAAGCAATTCTGCCATTAAGAAAAACTGTTCTCACGCTCTTTAAGTACCCAATATTTTATTCCATGAACGTTGTATTTGTATAAAAACTGACTATCTTAATATGAGATCGAGCCCAAGCCCGAAAGCTGCTTGAAGTTAAAGGGCGAGAGTCCGTCTCGGGCTCGGACTCGGGCTTTCGGGTTCGGGCCGAGCCCAGCTCATCTCTAATGTGTATGCTCTCTTATTTATCGATTTGTCTACTCATATATATATATACATTATACAAATTTTTTTAAGTGTTTAAAATAGGGATAATTAAATCCCAAAAAATACAAGAAGACACGAAAACACAAAAGTGTACTGATATGTCAGCGCAAAGCCGCTAGGAGCAATAGCAGTTCCAGCATAATCAAAAATACAAGAAAGAACACAAAAGGAAAGTGATATGGCGAGCCAAGAACTGGCACGTCATCAGGGGGAAGACCAGATCCCTGGTTCGCAAGGCCCTGTCTATATGACATGACGGAAGGTCCCAATAACAAGTCACCTTCCCCAAGAGCCTTGAATAAAATGAAAGACAAAATAACACAAGCAAAAGAAAAAAATGGAACGCAGTCAAATATCAAACACCAAAAGGGTCAAAATTGTCAAGTAGTCAAGTACTCACTTGAAAAGGTACCAGACGTGAACTGAATGATCTTTAGCGCAACAAGCAAATATGTCGTCCGAACAGAGAGTTACGGTTAAAGTTAAACTTTCTTAAAATAATTTAAGTAAAAGAAGGAAGGAATTTCATTGAAATCCAATGAAGACTTCAGAAAATTAAGGTTTTTTTGAACGAAAATCTTTGTTACAGATATTTTTAATTCTATTTATTTCATTTATTAAGGCATTACGGTTAATTTTGATACAAATATTGGAGTTCCATGCAATCAATCGATTAACATGGAAGTTGAAAGAAAGACGCTTATCAAAAAGATCAACCTGGATGTTATTTTCTGGAAAACAGATGTTAAGGTCGAGAAATTAAGTCTGTTAATTATTTTTTATTTGTTTTGTCGTAGCAAGGGTTTTTGTATTTAATCGTAAGATAAGTCAGCTTATAGCTTTTTTTTATTAGAAATTTTAGAGATTCGGTTTTTTTAAATGTCTTTAAAAAGAAGCTCGAAATGAAAATCAGAAAATTTAATATGATTCAGGTTACTTTCGAAAAATTTACTTTGCTTGTCATTTAGTGAGTGTAAAAAGCATTTAAGAGGTTTCCAAGAATAATTTTCAAGAAAACGAAAAGTTGTTTCCTTGAAGAGAAAGAATTAAGGCCCAATTTCAAAACATCAGGTTACAGAAACATTATGTTTCAACCAAGAGAAATTATGTAGCAAAGCTGGAAAAATACTAGAACAAGTAATTAAATGGTGTATCTGAACTATTTTATGTTTCAGCAAATTACTATAATAAATCAAAATTTTAATTTTAAGATTATTGAGAGTTAAAAATTTGTCTATAAATAACATATGAAATGAAATTGCTCACAATGATAAAATATTCTCAAAATAATAACTTTAGGCAAATGCATTTGTTACACCGAACTTTTTT
>JAXGGA010009670.1:0-50386 GCA_038373865.1 Uloborus plumipes
ACTAATTTATTGGGAGAACAAAAACATAAGAAAAGAAGACAAAAATCAGAAGATGAGGAGCAAAAAGTAAGTTCGATGACGTAAATGCTATTTTTCTATTTCCACCAAATTAGAACGTTCACGAATACCAAGCAAAACTAAATTGATTGATCACTATAATGGAAAAGTAACCTTACTATAAATCGTGGTTTACACTGCATAAAATGGTAGAGTTTAAAGTTACTTTCGAGTTTTTAACAAAAAATAATAATAATAAATAATTAAATAAAACAAAGAAGAAGAAAGATAGATAGAAAAAAAACTATTTTTTTGTTTTTTTCTTTTAAAATTGAGCCGCTTTCCCTGGTGAGATACGCCACGCTAATTAATCTACTTCAGTCATAAAATGACAACAACATCAGCAAATATCACAGAAATAAAAATGGATTTCGTGGCACACCGTTCCTACTTTAATCTATAACAATAAATAAAATGAGTGCTTAACGCACCACAACGTGTTTCAAAATACGAGTTTTAAAAGGGCATCTGCGAATTCGTGCATAGTTACATGCATAAACTAAATTGCAAAAAATTAAAAAGCAAATTTTGCTGAATCGATTTTTCCAAGCACATTCAAAACATTTATGTAGAAGTTCATATAACTTTTCAGTTACAGCACAACTGAAGCATAACTTGTAAACAACTACCCACGGGACTATTTTTAAAAATAACCACGCGCGCACACCTATAAAAAGCTTACTTTTTAGTTAAAACACATAACCAGCAGTATTTCAGAACGACTACCTAATTTCGATGCAGCAAGTCACGTACCCAAAACGCCAAAGGATGTGAATAAAAAATAAATAAATAAACATCATAACGCTAACATTATGCTTCATATTATTATTTCACCAAGGAACCCAGGCTTAATCGCGTACCTCGTACATTTATTTTATCCTCGCGAAACTATTTGAAAGTTCCAAAGCTCCCTTCATGTGGTTTTTCAAGAAAAGAAGCGTTAAAAATAATGTAAAAGATGTAATTACACTTCGAAAAAAGCAATAAATGAAAAAGTTACTGCTTCAAAACCCATTTCTTGATATCAGTGATTTTATGGCAGATTGACCATAGAAGAGAAATGCATTTTTATTATTTCGACTTTTTTTTTCAATATGTATTTTATTTTAAGATTTAGCGTTTGCTGTAACACAAATTCTTTACATAGTACGAAACAACAGCTGAATAAAATGGAAAGAAAGTGTGCTTTAAAAGCAGCTTAATCCGTAGTAAAATATTAAGTATGAAGGTGTTACTTGTATCATTTAAATTAAATCAATATTAGTTTTGTGATCGGCTTAAGTTTGTGAATCTTTTACATTTGTATATCCAATAAAAAACTGGAAAACTAAACTCAAAATTTAAATGAGAATTTACTTAAAACTATACATCCTACTAAACTGTGCATCCTATTACTGCACTATGTAAAACAGAGTGGTCCAAAAATGGGCATAAGCAAACTTTATTTTCAGCATCATGATAGATATGTTTGAATATCTATTATGGGTTATTCCACATTGACTAACGTAACATTCAGAGCTGATTTTGTAACTTAAAGGATTTTTTTTAGTTATGCTGGTGGATTTACAATGAACATGGTATCTATGTATCATTTCTGCTAAGAATTTAAAACAAAATTACTGACAGTAGATTTTTTTTTCAACCAAAATAGCAGCGTGACTAACGTAACATTTTTGCAACATTGAAAATAAATGCTCATGTTGTGAGGCAAAAAGCAAGTGAGGTTAAGCAAGTGTTAAAAATTGAATGATATATTTGAAACATGTGTAAAGTTGGCTTTTAAAAACATAAAACACATTTATTAAATCTTATTTTTTTTTCAGCCTTAAGTGTCACTTTTACTCAAGATGGAGTGTGACTAACGTAACGTGACTAACGTAACCATCAAATAACAAGCAGTAAACACACTACAAACTATTTATTATGGCTAATCTCAGTGATAGTTACAATACTTTTTCCAATTTTTTAAAACATTTTATGTTGTGTGATTTTCATTTATTTATTTATTTATTTATTTTTTGACACTATTTTCACTTCGATATTTTTTCTTCTTCGGCTGAGGTTGACATTTCTATGGAATGACCCTTATATGCTTTAAATTTTTATGCCTCGACGGGACTCGGAAGTCCCGCTTATATTAATGTAGTATTAGGGCGCTTTTACACTTACCGACACGGCAACGATAAATCGTAAGCGATTGTCGTCATCCGACATTGGAGCACGCAAAATGCATTAAAATATGCTATGCGCTTTTCCATCTCCCGATTCCAGGACGATTCTGCCGTCTCCGACCGAACGCTGTCGTTTGTCGTCCCATTCGTGTCGGATGGCATCCGTCTCTCCTTTAAAATCGGGACGATACTCATCCATCTGTTTACTTTCTTCGAACTATATAGCAACTGCGTTTAAATTCGACATCTCTTTATTAATAAATATAAGCTTCAATTTGCAGACGATAAACAAAAGATGTAGCAATAAAACAATTTTATTCATTTTAGTTGGTATTTTGTTTCATTATTGTTGCTCAGACGATTTTTAATGCAACAAAAAAAAAAACTCAAGTTTTCATTCTGACAGTGTTGGCGCCGCCGAGGGATAAATGGCGAATCTATTCGCAAAGAAGCGATGGTGTCAACGAAGAGACGATTGACAACGAAACATATTTGTTAACGAATTCTCTTCATTATAACGAAATGGGGATACACTCGCTTAGTACTAAAGAGCACTACAATTACGAAAACAAAACAAAACTATATTGCGACGACCAACTTATATCATGGCGAACTGTGGACTTAATTTTAAAAAGTTCTATGGCAAACTTTTGGGAGTTAGATCCGCCATTTATCGCTCTGCAATTCCAGCAGATAGTATGCGTTTCGTTCTTAGTAAACAAGGTGAGTGAGAATGTAATAAAGTTGTGAATATCATGCACTCAATATCGTATTTTTCATTTGTTTTCTTTTTCTGGAAGTAAAGTAAATATAACAGTCGTAATCTGATAAATGGAGGAGCCATAATAATATACGTGTGAGCACAGTGCTATCTCGAAGTGAAATGCGATGGAAAATGACCCGTTCGGAGAAACGATATCGTTTGAGTGGAAAAGCAGTGCTATAAACGACACGACACGGTACTTATCGTTGCTGTATTACCGTCCGACTTTCGTCGTTGTCGTGTCGTCAAGTGTAAAAGCGCCCTTAGGAATCCTATATGACTAAAATCATGCTGAAGCTTTTAAGTACCACTCCTTCTACTTCGCTAAGAGGCCGACAGATATAGTACCTTCAATCAGAAAAAGTTCTTTTAGGGGCCCTAAGTAGGGATGTACCTATAAGCATATTGGCCAATTACCGATTAATCGGTTGTTGATAATCGGCAGATTAATCGGCTGAGCCGATTAATGATTAGGATGATTGTCTTTAATACTGCCAATTTTACCATCACTGTTTTAACTCTCTTATACAATTCCGAGTTAAGAAATAGTAAGTACTTTTTCCGAGAGAAGATGGGTTTTTTTTCCATTTTCCTAATTTTCACAAAATTTTTTAAATATATTATCAATTTAAAACCAATTTCCATATTATTGTCAACAGTAGAAAATTAACACATTGTTAATTATGTTAATTGAACATAAAAATTCAGAAAAAGGGGAGGAGTAGTCTGTGGTGAGCACTCCAATTTAGGAGTACTTTTAATTTACATTTTTTAATGATTAGCAGCAATTTAATTCAACTTTTATTCTTTGTGAAAATTAGAGGTTATCTAAAAGCACTGTACTAAGGAGAAAACTGTCACCACATGAAAAATGTTGCAACATTGTCTATGTATATTTGTTCAAAGTTGGAGAATTAATTTATTAAAAACTTTTAATCAACTGTGATGATTATAATTACTGTTAATAAAATTATTCATCATAGTTTCTTAGTGAAGGTATACTTTGAAAAATAATATTTAAAAACTATATTTGGCCGATTAATCGGCTCAATTTTTCCGATTATTGATAATCGGCAAAGTGGCCGATTAATCGGTGCATCCCTAGCCCTAAGGCGTAGGCGGCCTTAGACCCTACTGGTATTCAAAATTTGCTAAAATAATTTGGAACATAAAGAGTTAATGTGTAAAGAGTCATAAACCACGGTGCGACGCCATGTCATAACACAACTGAATTCTGGGCCATGATCACAAAGATATTCAGCAAAGTTTCTGAGATCTATAGATGTGTTTTTTGCCTAAAGTACATCATACAATTACATCACAATTTCAATATTTATTCAGGCATTTATAGTTGATTTAAATCATTAAAATTAACTCCTTACAAAATTAAATGCACTTTTAAGCATTATTTGTAGAAAATATTATTTGTTCAATAATATAATTCACAGTCGAAACTTCTAAGGTTGCTTTACAAACAAAATTTCCAGTTTCATCTTCTCGCTATAAAATGAGTTTAAAATGCCATTATAATCAAAAAGGCGCACCAATCGCATAAACGCACATCAACTAAAGAAAAAACAAGTTCGATTTTTGCTTTGAGCATTTTCATATCACGGAAAAATAAAATATATATCGAGTTATTTTCAGATACTTTTTACAAAACTTATCGGCTTTAAAAAAACATCCATCTTTTGGCATGAAGGATCAAATGACGG
Source organism: Uloborus plumipes (assembly GCA_038373865.1). Taxonomy (NCBI): domain Eukaryota; kingdom Metazoa; phylum Arthropoda; class Arachnida; order Araneae; family Uloboridae; genus Uloborus; species Uloborus plumipes. The sequence goes on from JAXGGA010009670.1 coordinate 4,707, forward strand.
CGAAGCGAGAAGAGCAATTTGTTTGAAAAAAGTTTTTACGACGCGAAATGGAGGAGGCGAAGATTTTCCAAACTGCCGAATCATTGATCTGTGCGACACCGTGACGTCGCCCCTCCCCCCAGTGACGTAGCTGACGACTTCTTTAATGATAGACGGAAAGGATGGCACTGACGTCAGAGCGGTGATTACGTAGCCACTGCAGAATCACATTCAAGTGAAAATAAGTGAACCTTTTCTGAAAGCATGCATAATAGATATCGTGGTAATAATTCTGGTGTTATGTAAGGCTGGCGAAGTACAAAGGTGAAACTTTTTCTGTGTTATATTGTGATCTTTTGTTTCATCTCTTGCAGTGATTTTGGGAAACGTTTCGTGCGATCAACAAAAATAAAACTGTTTTGGAGGTGACATCGTGTTATAAAAGTTTTTGACGATATTCGTAACACTGTACAATTTTTGTTCGTCCTCTGTTTGGGGGAGAGGTGAGGGGGGGGGGGGACTTTCGACTGTGAAAATTTTTGACGACGTCCGTATCATTGCAAATGTCTGTTCATCATTTTTTAAAGTTACTAGGAAAAACCGGTTTACAGACAAACTAGATTGGCAGTTTCACATTTACAACAGTAGAAAAAAAGTTAAGATGAGGCTTTATTGAAGAAGTGAAAATGTTCAGAAAGAAAATACGTATTTAATAACGTCGCCACTCCCCCTAGTGACGTAGCTGACGACTTCTTTAATGACAGACGGAAAGGATGGCACTGACGTCAGAGCGGTGATTACGTAGCCACTGCAGAATCACATTCAAGTGAAAATAAGTGAACCTTTTCTGAAAGCATGCATAATAGATATCGTGGTAATAATTCTGGTGTTATGTAAGGCCGGGGAAGTACAAAGGTGAAACTTTTTCTGTGTTAGATTGTTCTCTTTTGTTTCATCTCTTGCAGTGATTTCGGGAAACGTTTCGTGCGATCAACAAAAATAAAACTGTTTTGGAGGTGACAAAGGGTTATAAAAGTTTTTGACGATATTCGTAACATTGTTAAGTTTTTGTTCGTCATCTTTTTGGGGGAGAGGTGAAGGGGGAGGGGCATTTTCGTCTGTGAAAATTTTTGGCGACATCTGTATCATTGTAAGCGTTATGCTTGTCCTTTTTTAGGATAACAAGGAAAACCCGGTTTTCAGACTGCAAAGTAGATTGACTGTTCTACATTACAACTGCAGAAAAAAATTAAAATGGGCTTTAGTGAAAAAGTGAAAATTTGCCGTAAGAAAGTACGTATTAAATGACGTTGACCGATGTCCCAGCGACGTAGCTGACGACTTCTTCAATGAAAGACAGAAAGATGGCACTGACATTCAGAGCGGTGATTACGTAGCCACTGCAGAATCACATTCAAGTGAAAATTTTTGAACCTTTTCTGATAACATGCATAATAGATATCGTTTCACCTAGAGATATCGCAGACTTTTTCCGTGTTATATTGTTCTTTCTTGTTTCATCCCCTGCAGTTATTTTGGGAATTGTTTTATGTAATGAACAAAACCTAAGCTGTTTTGGCTGTGACATAGGCTTATAAAAGTTTTCGGCGGTATTACTAACATTGAAAGAATTTTTCTTTTGTCCTCTTGTTAGGAGAGAGGGGCGGGGACATTCCGTAGAGAAAATTTTTGAGACATCTGAATCATTGAAAAAGTTATGTTCGTCAATTTTTAGGGCTACTAGGAAAAACCGGTTTTCAGACAGCAAACTAGATTGGCTGTTTTATGTTTACAACTGTAGAAAATATTAAAAATTCTAGGGTTTTATTAAAAAAGTGAAAATTTCCAGTAAGAAAGTACGTAGTCTTCTATTCCCAGGCACGTAGCTGACGATTTCTTTAATGATAGATGGAAAAGATGGCACTGACGTTGCACAGTGGTCGATTTTTTAAATCTTGCTGGACAAAAATCAAAATTTCAAAATCGTTATTTTTTGGCAAAATATTTTTTTTCGGCAACTGAAATATCTACAAAGCAAGAAACCATGTCTAATTTAGATTGTTAGTTCTTGGAATTTTCCCTATAAAGGATTGAAGTACACGGATTGTAATAGTAAATTTTATGATGCTTTAGAAGGGAGATAAAGGACTTTGGCTACTTATTGTATCTGTTGTTTAAAAAAAAATTGTGCTTACATATTGTCATTGTGTCATCCAAGCACATTATTCTCTTGAAGGGCCGTACATTTAGTACGAATTTTAAATATATTTTTAACTACATGAAAAATTAATGAACTTCATACCATAACACTAAAAGTTATTAGAGTAGCAAAAAATGCTCCACAAGTCTCCGCCCTCTAAGATATATTTTTATGTACCGGATATGTTGAAAAATGAGATTACAAAAGATTATACCCGGATCTTGTCGGCAATATAAGTAATGTGTCTAACTGTAAACTTTTTGTCTGAAACGATGAATTTATAATTAGAGAAAATTTTCATTCAGGTGTGTGGGGGGGGGGGAGATGTTTGTTAACTATCGCCTGTTGTTGAATTTATTTGTAAACCTTGTTTATAAGCCTTGTATTACTATCAAAAAAAGATTAGCGCTCGAACGTTTTAGAGCGTAATTCAGATTGTAATAACAGCATTTACGTCTCCACATGAGTAAGCGAAAAAATATTTGTCTACAATAATTGGTGTTTGAATGCTACGTTAAATACATTCCATTATCAAAGATACAACACATTTTAATGTTTGGAGTATGGGCAAGAATAGTGCAGAAAATTTTGCAATTGAAACTATGAATTTAAATGACCTTAAGGATAGTATGAGATTAAGCGTTAGAAATACTATACTAACAGGTTGTGTGTACGATTTAACGAAACGTGGTGAAAGCGCTCTTCTATTTCTACTAAAAGAAAAAAAAAGGTATATACGCATGTACTGAATAAACAAATTCCATTTTTTTACAAAGATTTATTATATTTTACTCAACAGTTATTCGATGCATAAGACTCCCAGGTTCTTTGGCAATACAACAAAAGTCTATAGATCGCGGTTGACCAACTTTTTTTTCAGAGAATTAAGCACCAACATAAAACTATAAAACGAAAAGCTACATTTGTAACTCAAGACACTAACTCAAAAGAAGAAATGACACTCTAAATAGTCGTCGTTTCGCAGGAAAACGAGATGATGCAGAAATTGTTAAGTACGTTCTCGAAAAGGCACTACTAAAATTTAAAAGTTTTTTCGAAGCGAAAACTATCTATGCTATAGTAAAATAATAGAAACTAAGTTAAATGCAATTCAAGGAATATCAGTATCACAAATGTTTTTTTTTTTTTTTTTTTTTCTGACATAAAGCTTTAATCACTTATAAATCAAATATTTTGAAACATTCGAAAACAATTCATAAAAACCATTTTCCGGGTTAAAAAAAAATAGAAAGAACTTAATACATGTTATTGTTCGAGTGGTAACAAAGTATCTCTGTAACTACAAAGCACCAAAATAATTCTAAGACCTAAGACACACGAGACTAGATGATCTGAAGAAACTGAGTTGCAATGGAAAAACAACTAAAATACAGGCTGCAGTCCTTCAGACCAGGGCTGCGGAGTCGAAGAGTCGGAGTCGGACAGATTTTGGACAAAAGGAGTTAGAGTCGGAGTCGCTGAAAATCATGTCGACTCCGACTCAGACTCCAACCACCTCCGATTTGGATGAAATTTTATGGAGGTGAAAACATATCTTTGAAATTAACAGATACAAATTTTCAGCGCTCAATATCCAAATCCTAAGCATCTAGGATCATTAAACAGGGCTTCAAAATGGCGGGTCTGCTTTGTGAAACGAATTGCTATGTTTGGGCTTTTGCAAGTGAATAAAAAATATTTGCAGCAAAAATGCAATGTGTTAAAATAAAGTCTGGCCATTTAACAAGAAAAGGATTTGTTTTGTACGGAGTTAAATGACAAGAGGCGGCACTTGACTTTATCTCTGGAGAAAATTGATTTTTTTGGAGGTCACAGTGACCTCCGAGAATTGAGGTAAATGTGGGGAAATTACCTGCAAGAATTTTTGAGAAAATTGAACTTTTTGAGAGGTCGCAATGACCTCCCATGACCTCCAACTAGGATACCCCAGCTTGCTACCCCACCTAAAGTGAGTCCTTGCTACGACCATAAATAAAAATGAAACTTGTTAAAAATGAACTTAAGATTTCACCTTTGTTTAGGGTTTTTCCCTCTTCACATTTGGGTAAAAAAAAATAAGTAACATAAAAAAAGCAGACGTTACGTTTCGTTAACCAGTCAGGCACCATATCTACTTTTTAGCATACTTTCCAGTTAAAAATAAAAGAAAGACGAAAAAAGCATTAAAAGTGGCTAAATGCATCTAAAAAATATCGCCAAGTCAAAAAAATATCGCCCAGTCCGAAAAAAATATCGCCAAATTACAAAAATATCGCCAAGTCCGAAAAAAAAGCCAAAAAGAAATAAAAAGGTAAAATGAATATCGAAAAATTAAAAATTTGAAAGTAGGGTATTGAGATGGGGAATTAGTGTGTCGGTCTGTCGGTCGGTCGGTCTGTCTGTCCCCCCCCCCCCCTATAACTTTTGAATGAACATTCCGATTTTGACAAACTTTTTTTTGTTGGAAAGATCTCGGCGTGTATAGCTCATTCCCATATTTGATTTTTCGATTTGAACAATTTTTGGTTCAACTTTGAACCGTTCAAACAACCTGTCCCTTTTGAGTGAACAGTCCGATTTGAAAAAAAATTTTTTTTTGTTCAAAAGATCTTGTCAAGGATATTTCATTCCCTTATTTACATTTCCGATTTCAACAGTTTTCGTTCAACATTGAACCGCTCAAGCAAGCTGTAATAACTTTTGAGTGAACAGTCACATTTAAATGAACTTTTTTTTTGTTCCAAGGATCTCAGCAAGGATACTTCATTACCGTATTTAAATTTTCAATTTGAACAGTTTTTCGTTCAGCATTGAACCGTCCAAGCAACCTTTCCCCACCTAATAACTTTTGAGTGAACCGTCCGAATGGAATAAACTTTTTTTTTTTTGATCTCGGAGAGGCTCATTCCCATACTTCGCTTTTTGATTTGAACCATTTTTCGTTCAATATTGAACCGTTCAGAAAAAAATTTAATACTAGCGCCTACGGGGAATTTAAGCTGAATGTTGATCCTGAACTTAAAGTCAGATTTCCTTCAAACTAACTTTTAAGAAAATGGTTTTGATAAATAATGATTGTAAAGTACTTTTCTGAATAATCTTCTGTGAGAACTCTGATTCCGACTCCGACTCCGCAAACATGGCGGAAATGCAGGCTCAGAAAAAAAATGACTGACTGTGCATACGATTTTTGTTTATTTATTCATTTGTTTTATTATTTTTTTGGCAGACGATTTTTTTTTGTAAAAAAAATTCTTCAATAACGAGCGCATTTTATTCTTTATTTATATTTAACAACTGGCAACGGATTAAAAATGAAATTCGAGATATTTTATTAAAGGACGAGTTTTTTTTTCTTCCTTTCTTTGATAAAATGTGTTTTAATGCTCTTTGTACTTTTATTTATTTATTTATTTATTTGAAAGCGATTGAGGATTTTTTCTACGGAAGAACTGTAACAGTTACATTCTTTAAAAGGTGCGGCAAAACTTTATTTATTCGTTTATTTACTTTTTACGTGTCTATTTCATCTGATGAGAGGAGTATATTTTGCTTTTAGAAATCAGCTTCAAGTGCTAAAAAGGTATGTTTGACATAATTTTCAGTCTCAGATAATCAAGAGAATAATGATCAGATAATAGAATGCCGATGTCGATGTACGGGAAAGTAGGCTCGTTTAGTTCTTGACAGAACTTTTTTCTTTTATTTAGCATTCTAAGTTCAGAGTTAGGATTTTTCTATGAAGTAATAAACATTGCAAAGCACCACTTAAAAACAATCAAAACACTACAAAAAATATACTTAAATCAAAATTGGTGAATTATTTGCCAGAAAATTGATAAAATTATTGTAAGCATTGCATTCATCAATTTTTAATTTTTGCGAAAAGTGAGCCATTTTCCCCTAAAAGTTGGCTTTCTTCTGCAAGAGTACTAAAACAAGAAAGACTATGTTACGGGGGACAAATGTCAGAAGAGCATGTGTTTCTTAAATCCTTAATGTATTATTTAATTTTCAAAATCATCTTCGATGTGATGAATTTTGAAACATAAGGCTTCTAATCTCACAAACAGAGCAAAAACAAACATCCTGAACGTCCTTTTCATTTCGTTCCAAACCTGAGCTTGATCATTTCTGTACCTCAGAACCAGACTAACGTAAGTCCATTTTCGTCATCTTTCGGTAGAGGGGAAAAACGATTGTCGAAGACATCGTTTTTCCCCTCTACTGAAAAATGACGAAAATGGACTTACGTTAGTCTGGTTCTGAGGTACAGATTTGAACATTCCGTTTCGTCATTATTAGAGAAATACTGTAATGAACGCAAACATGAATTGGAATTATACAGAGGAATTTTAACTCGCATCGTGATCTACTGTTTAAAATATTACACTGAGAGTCTCTCACCATATGATCTGTTTTTCTTTTATTTTAGCAGAAGGTTAAACTGAAAATATTCATTCTCGTCGCGCATAGTACCGAACAAGTACAAACACGAGTTAAAACTAAAATTAAAAATTTTAAAAACCCCCGACTAAGCCTTAAACTATAAAATCAATTACAAGTATTTTATTTGTTAAAAAAATAGAAACTCGCAACTGATAAACATTTTATAAATTATAAGAGTTTGCTTTCCTTGTCTGCCAACATTGAAAACGGTTCCGATCGCTAGAATAAAGGCTAAGCTGCATTTGCTAAAAAACGCTATAACTCGCGTTCTATAGAACATGGAAGATCCAATTACACCGTATCAGACGCAGAAAATTTTTAAGTTTTGAAGTATGTTTTAACTGCTAAAATCCCGAAAAACCTAGGTTTTTAATTAATATCTTCTTTAGTTAAAAACCATCTGAAGACGCAACCTAGCTAAGAACACTCTCGATCAACTCCCCTTTCGAACAAAAAAAAAATGTCAAAATCGGACCATCCGTTTAGGCTGCAGAGTGCCACAGACACATACACAGATCAACAGATACACATACACATCAAACACATAACCTTAATTCCTTTGTGTGTCGGGGGTTAAAAATTAAATCACTAAATTTTTATGCCAAAACAACAACAAATGAAACTTATCCTGAGCCAATTTTACGATTCAATCTGTCCATGGCAGCACGAAAAATCCATGAGAGGTAATGAAAAGTAAATTGTATGAAAATTTGGCTAAAAACATTAGAATGGAGTATTAAAATGCACATAGAGCGGTGTTCTGGAGTATCATTTAGCATCACTGAAGTATAGTGTTTTAAAAAAATGTATTTTATTTCAGCATTAATGAAATTAGTATGTAAACGAAAATAATGTGATTTTATTTACTAACTAGCTGATGCGCCCGGCGTCGCACGGGTTTAAATGCAACTTTCCAAATCCAAGAAAATAAATATCTGACTTTCAACTTTGCCCAGTAAAATCATATATCATCAAAGGTATTTTTTCAAACCTTGCGGGTAATATCAAAGGTATTTTTTGTGACATTGCGGTAGATTACTATGTGTGAAGGAGAACGTGAGATCAAACTTAAATGCGTTTTTATTTTATCCGTGTGATTTTCCAAAAACTCGCTTTCTATTTTCTAACTGTTGCCAAAAGCAATTATCTTTTTATTTAACCCGGTATCGATTAATGGCATAGATAAATATAAAAATCCTAAGAAAGCAATAGATTTCATATTTACTCCAGAGAAGCCTTGATTCAAAGTTTTCATTATGATTACTTTTAATATTGTTGCAAGGCAACAAATTTTTGCAACAATGGGTTGAAAATTTAATCATTTAATGAGGAAATTACATGAAATTTAATTTTCTCATATTAACTTTTTTAAACTACGCCCATCCTGATTCCTGTTAATGTAGCTATCTATGGTGAAAAAATGGTTGAAATTGATCCAGTAGTTTTGAAGATTAACCCGGACACACAGACATACAAAAGTAGTCATTTATGTACTATATAGATGAGCCTCTGAATGTAGCCAATAAGATATCGAAACATGAAAGTTTGCTCTATTTTTCCGCCGAAGCTCCATTTTAATATAACATCAGACATTTCTAATGAAGGAAAGAAAGCCAACACACTTTTCAAAAAGAAAACGGTTTTTCTGTAAAATGGTACAACGATACAACTGCAAAACACGAAACTGAGCCTCAAATATGGAGGACACATTTTGCCCACAATGTCGATTGTACAAAGGGAAAACAAATAAATAAATAAATTCTTCTAGTTAAATACAGACTTTTTTTAATTCATTTTTTTATTTTAGATGTTTATTGCTATTATTATTATTATTTAAATATTGTTGTTATCCTTATAATATTTCCATTTTAGCACCGCAGGCGGTATTTAAAATTCATGTCTTGATTACTGTACTTTCAAACTGAAAAATTTAAAAATGTTGTACAATAAAACGTTCATTTATATGAGAAAAAAGAGTAAAAAAAAAATCAACAACGTGGTTATGTACAAAATTTGCGGAAGACGCTACAAATATGCACCTAAGAGCAAAAAGGAACGTTATCCCTTTAACCCATTAATGCCTGACATTTTTTTTTTCTAAATATATTTTGTATACTGGTTACAAATAGTGTTCAATGGACAGGAAAAATAATAAAAAAAATATTATGTAAAAAATATTTTTTTTTTTTTTATTAAGGAAAGAAAAAGCGTCCTTTAAAAGTTGCGATAGACCCCAGAGGGTACATACTTTTCTTACTACATTTTTTTTTCTGCCTACGATATAATATTTAAAAAGACATTTTATAAGAAGAAATAAAATCATCAATTAACACTAACTGGGAAGCTGGGAATAACTTTGAAAACTTAGCTTTTTTTTCTTGAGATTGTGAACGATGTCATTTTTTATAAAGATCATATTGAAACTGCTACAGAACTTACTTTACAATGGTTATGTGCTGCAATCTGTTAATAACGAATTGAAACAATACCAAGGTACTAGTTGAACACTATTATTTGATTGAAATGTTTATTTTGGGGAAATTCAGACCGTTTTTTGGACCGTCCCTAAAAAGGGACGCTAGGCATTAATGGGTTAAATTGAAAAAAAAAAAAAAGTTCGAGACAAAAAGACGCTAGAAAGTTTAATTTCAACCCAAGAAATTATATTTCCATTCACAATCTTGAGACCTGAAATCAAATATCTGTCGATCCAATTACGATACAATAAACTACACACAGCTAAATCAAACAATCACACAAACCACGATCCAGCTAATTTCCTGAAAATAATGACAACAGAAGAGTAAGTAAGTAATCATGTAACCGCTGCTACATTAGAAATTTAAATCTAAGGAGGTTCTTCTTGCCTTTGTGTAGAAGTTTGGTAAGACCCAGGGGTGCCCATCCCCCCCCCCCCCAAGCTCAATGGCGCAAATTCCCCCCCAAAAATTTTCACAACCCTCTTTTTATTTTCATTTTTACCCCTCTTTTTTATTTTATTTATTTTTTAAAATATTATTTATTTTTTAAAAATATTATTATTTTTTTAAATACTTATTTTTTTTTAATATTATTTATTTTTTTTAATATTTATTTTTTTTAAATATTATTTATTTTTTTAAATTGTAACTCTATTAGTTTTTTATACGTTAATTTTTTAAAAGTACTAATTATGCGCAAGATATAATCGCTTTTTTACCCTTCCAGACATTCAAAGCACATACAACATATACAAAAAAAGTAAATAAATAAATAAATAATAATAAAGAAATAATTTAAATTAAAAAACTTAATGAATCATTCAAATTAAAAAAAAAATCAGCAAATAATTTAAATGAATAAATAAATTAGATTAAAAAATCCCTCCCCCCCCCCAAAAAAATGTTGATGGCGCAACTTGCGCCATAATCCCCCCGTGTGGGCACCCTTGGTAAGACCTCAATTGGAGTATGCTGTTCAATTTTGGTCTCATTATTTTCATAAAGCTATTAATTTATTGGATAGGGTTCAAAGGATATCTATACAAGATTTGTCAACGGACTTTTAAATTTAGATTATTAGTCCACGCTTAGAGAGTCAGAGGGTACATGATTCAGTTGTTTAAATTTATCAAAACGAATTTTGTCGGAAAGTAAAATTTTCTGCATGAAAAGCAAGACTACGAGTCTTATTGTTTTAAACTATTCAAATGTGAGGCAAGCCTGAAAATAAGGAAAAATTACTACTTTAGTATGGTTGTAGGCAAAGGCGTATCCAGCTTCTGGTTCAGAAGGAAGTCATTTTCGGAAAGGCAGGGGTCAAAGTGCAATTTGCGTGCGAAAACGTGGGCAAGGCGCGATTCTTACAAAATATAGGGTAAAAGTACCAGTAGTCGTCCATTTAAGAGATCTTTTGTGGATCTTGGCTAACCTAGAACTTTCAGCTACCAATACAGCAAAAAAAAACAAGGTAAAACTTTAGAAGGAACCCTTCTGATAGTGAATCCCCTACTTGTTTCAGAAATGTAAAAATATATATGTTAAAATCCAAGCTGTTGTCAACACTCGTAAATGCTCCAGTAGTCGGTCACAGAATCATCTTAGCTGAAAAATAAGCAGAATCGCAATCTTGGAGGACGGGCTCACCATTCAAAATGAAATGACTCATTACTAATTCAAAAAAGTCCCCAAAACTTAACTGCCACTGGTTGATGATTGAGGATAGGTACATGAATGTGTGAATGCGTCATATCTGATTTTGAATTAAAAATGTACTATTTATAAGGAGGTTTATGTCATTGAGGCCGACTACTGGAGACTGGCCGACTACTGGAGCACTTATCCTAAGTCTTAAAATTATCGTTTTACGCTATGTTTGCTTGTTTAAGGGCGGGAGTCATGATTTTCCGTAACCCCTTTTTGATCCACGCCTGTATGTACACTGCAAAAAATTAAGTGCTGTTTTGACAATATAATACTGGCAGCAGAGGTTCCAGTTTAAAACAGTAAAATTAACAGAAATAAACTGTAAAATTAGCAATTTTGCAGCTTATTACTGTAAAGCAGCAATTTTACAGTTTATTACATTAATTTTACAGTTTATTATACTGTAAAATCAACATTATAATGCTGGCAACAGAGGTTGCAGTTTAAAACTGTAAAATGCACAGCAATAGACTAAAATTAGTAATTTTACAGTTTATTAGTATTTTTAAAGTTTGTTACTGTAAAATTAGCTGTGTTATACTATAAAACAACATCAGTTTTTTATTTCCTCTTATGTAGTAAAGGAAATATTGTGATCGCGAAAAAAAAAAACCACTAAAATTTGAGTCTAAATTTTGATTTTGCTCACAACCGAATGAATGTTCAGTAGTTTTTTCGACCTATCAGCACGTGCATATGTACCTACCAACATATAAGCACCCGAAAAATCCTTTTCAACCACCCCTGAGTTAATTACGACGAGTTTTCTCATGACGTCTGTATGTACGTATGTGCGTATGTGTGTCGCATAACTCAAAAACTATATGCCGTAGAAGTTTCTAGTTTGGTATGTAGGCTCTGAGAATAGTCAAGTTGTGCACCTCCCCTTGTGGTGGTATTTGAATGTTCCCAAGGGGGTGTTTTACCCCTTTTTGGGGTTAATCAGTGTTAATTTCAATGCAGACTCAAGTGTTTTGAAATGGCGCGACCACTTGGCGATATGTCACCAAGCTTTTGGTCGCCAAGTGTTTGACGCCAACTTGGCGACATATCGCCCAGTTCGCGAAAAAAATATTTTTTGAATTTGGGTTCAACTTGGCGCTATTGGCGATATTTTGCGAAAAATTCACTGAATGATATTAAAATCAGCAATATTTAGAAAATTAACCATTGTAAAACATTTTTTGCATTGTTTCATGGCAGATTAGGGGAGTAAATATTTGAATTGTTACCTTTCTCACTCCAAGCACTTTTTTTAACACTTAAAGCAACTACTAAGAAATTTGCACGTAAAAGGGAGTAGTGTGGGGCCCATACCAGATTTTTTAGTGTGGGCGTATGGAACAACTTACCGGAAGCGGCTCTAATGAGTAAGGGCCCTGTTCCACATCAGCAGAAAACGCGACCGAAGCCGAGGCAGAAACCGAAATCCGGGTACTTTTCATAGGAATACCATTTAATCCGTTTTACGTTTCTGCTTTTTTTCTGCTTTCCGTCAATGTGGAGCCCTAAGCGAGTAGTTAGCTCTAAGGGGGTAATTGCTCGTCATTGGGGGCTATAAATTGAATAGGATCAACCTAACTGAGTGTAGAAACCGTTACTGGTTGTCACAATCGTATTTGTATACTGGTAACTAGTACCATGTAAATATTCTGGTGTATCGGTTCAAAATATTTTCATGAAAATTCATATGATCTTCGAAACATCGATTTAGCTGGCTTTGCAATGAAGTGGGTCTAAATACCAATCCACACAAAAACAGTATTGTCCCCAAGAAACAGCTAGATTACTGCAAAAGGACCATACCAAAGACCTTAAACCAGAGGTGGAGAATCTTTATTTTAATTTTCAAACACTTTAAGATTTTTTTTTTCTTTGCTTCAAAAAAAAAAAAAAAAAAACAATGCAATTTCATCGGAAAATTTGCTGTTTTCCGATGAAATTGCATTGTTTTTGCACCTTTGCACCCCCCCCCCGGAAAAACTTGAAATGACGTCCCTGTGTTGCTCCTAAATATAGATGTATGGGTTAATAACTTATTAACCACAATTTCATTAATGCTTAATTTTTTTTTTTTTTTTTTTTTGAGAAAATATATTTGAAGAATTACATTTTTAGCCTCTCGAACTTCGAGTTTTGAAATTTGGTTACCTTGGGCTGAACTCAACCCCAACTAATTCTTATTCTCGAAGTTTCCATAGATTTAAACTTAAAAAAAAACAGCCCAAACGTTGTTCAAGTTTAAAATGCAAGAGAAATTTCAAATAACGTCGCAGGATGCTCTTTGGATTGCTGCCTATTTAATACTTTTTAATTACAGTAAAACTCTCGATTATACACGGAGCGGATTATCGGCGAGGGTCTCGGGAAAAAAATTGCTAGTAAATTGTGTTTTTGTTCTACAAGAATAAAGTTGACTGATTTTCTCGAAGAAGCACGAATTTAAATTCCGTTTTTCTTAACATTTCTTACCCAAAAGTGCGGTGTACTTCATTCAAAAAATTATTTTTCCTGGGCGTAATCCTAAATACCACTTGAAGGGCCAGGGGGAAAAAAGATGAAAGTGCCCAAAAAGTGATTTCGAAAAAAAGGAAAAACAAAGTTTGATTTCTATTAACTCCCTATGTAGTTAATAGAGTCTTCATGCACATTTCGATCGATTCTCATCTTTTTCCCCCATTGTTGTTCTAACAGATGATATTACTCCTTCATAGCCCCTAAATAGCTCTCATATCTCAAATTCGACGAAAAAGTGACTTTCATCTTTTTCCCCCTGGCCCTTCACTTCTTTATAGATTTTATATGCTTGGGAACCTCAAATACAAATAATTTTTTGTACTGTACCTATCGTTACTATTTCTACATATAACGTTTTAAGTGGAATGCAATTATTTTTAAGCAAAAGACATTTTTTATCTTCTTGTTTTTATGCTTTTTTTGAATTATCCGCGATTTTCGTTATCCGCGATACCCGTTCTACCCAATTTTGCGGATAATCGGAGTGTACTGAAAAACTCTTCCGTGTTGTTCCCTGGTAAGTACTGATACGTTATTATCATTTGACAGCTCCTCGGCAACATTTAAACTTTCTTAATGCTTAGTGTCTACAGGCCCATTATTTAGAGGGGTCAGGAGGCGGGAGTCATTCGCCTCCCCCCCCTGTCTTCGGGAAATCAATGTATTTTCATGTAAGCCACGTGGTATTTGCTATTTTTGGGACAATTTACATTGAGTCCACACAATTTGCCTCGTCCCCCCCCCCCTGGAAAATTTCGAAATGACGGGCGTAAATGACGGGCCTGACGGGCCCTTATCTTCATTCCTCAATTCGACCAATGACGCTCTTTTCGGAGCTACAGCACAAAGATATTTCTTTAAGACGAAAATATATCTTTTACGTTTAATATTCGGTTTCTATTGGTAGATTTTTAGAGCTTTCAAGGATTTTTGGCCCCCAAAAAAGCAATTTGTGTAGAAATTTCGTTTAAAAAATAAAATAAAATATCAAAATGGATCTTTTAGAATAACAATCCCCTTGAGGGTGGACATCCGTGTTATCCTAATGACAGCTATACTCGATTTTATGATTCTAATGATGGAAAATATGTAAGCAAAAATGGCGAAAAAGTAAAGCATTTAATAACATTGGACTCATTATCTATTTCATAATGTGCATTTTTATTTATGTTTGGCATTGCTAAGATTTTTGGCTTTGATTATTGAAGTGCTCAGTAGAATTAGAGGAAATAAATTCAGATTAAAACTTTTTTGCACATGTTATAGTTTGTTCAAAAGACAGCTTTTACGCCATGCATCGATAAATTAAAAATTTTCGCTCTACTCTTTTGAGTGACATCAATTTGCGTCGAAAATACACGTGGATTACAACAACGAAACAGAAACAGTATTAAAACATTACTTCAAACTGAAGGTAAAAAGTTAAAATCAACAATAACGCTGGAATCATAACCAACAATGCTAATTGAAACAATGCTGTTCCAATTTATTGATATATTAAAACGATTTGTTACAGAGCTACTTATAATTTGTGAAAGCGAATACGCAATATATTTATCGCTTAAAATAAGGTTGGAAAAAAACCTATCTAACTGAAAATGGATCAGCAAAGCAACGCAGAAGTAACACTATTTACAAGCGTAATTGATTTCATATGCAGAGCTCTAAAAGTAATTTACACAGTCATATTGAACATGTTCTCTTACAAGACAAATACTACCGCCGAGACTGATCCTACCCAAGAGCAAGCATCCACCCATCGCACAAATTCCTCAAGTAATAGCTCTGACTCTGGAGCGGAAGAAGTGTTTTTCCCGAAGATAAGCCACACCGAAATTATTGATCAAGAACCAAGCTGCTCATATGAAGTCGAAAACGTAAACCTGCAAGAAGCAATAGACGTCCAACTTACAAAATTGAAATCTAATACATCGAACAGCTCATCTGAAGATAATAGTACCTGTCCCGACAACAAGAGCCCAATTTCCAAACAAGAAATCAGCACCGGCTTACTGAGCCGCGACTCGCAATTCTTCATCGAAGTCGCCCCAAGATTCGAAACTGAACCGGCGGGAATTACAACATATGAAAATTACTCAACACTACCTGAACCACAACACGAATTCCTCTCAAATCAGCCTGCACTTCTAGATATGTTCACACAAACTGATAAACCAATCTGCAAACCTAAATCGAAAATATCCTGTAAAAAATTGAAAAACTGGAGCAAAAAGTCGACAAATAACGCAAACACAGATTCCACACAAAGGGAAAACAAAGAATGTCGAAAATGTTTGGCTGCTTCCGAGCAAACAAAGCTCAAAAATACCAAGAACTAATCGAAGATGAGTAAAAGCTTTCAGCAGCAAGCAAGAGGGCCCAGTGTCTGCACATTCTTCAAATGCGGTTCGAGACTTTCTGACAGAACAATCAGCAATGGATTGGTCGATTGGGTCCCATTCCTTGGCCACCTAAATCGCCATACCTGACGACAGTGAACTTCTTTGTTTGGGGATTCTTGAATCAAGCAGTTTACTGCTCAGATGCAACCAGTTTGTAGGACTTGCGCATTTGGCTTGATGGAACAGTAGCAAAAGTAAGAAATGAAATTTCATTGAGATCGACGGTAGTTTCCGTTCGTAAAAGACCAAGGGCATCTATCAAGTGTGGGGGATGATAATTTCAGTAGCTTTGGGCAATTTTGAAGATTTCTTACATGTAAATATACTCATAGATGTTAGTGTAACTCTTTTAATTTTGCATTTTTCTTTGTGAAAAGCGCATTAAAGTAATGCTTCCTTTGTTTCTATGTGTTGTTGTCTTCTGTTGTGATTGTTAACTTAATAAAGTGTTACAACTTAATATTTGCTAAAAAACTTTCATTTTCTTGAATGAAGGAAACAGTACACTTGCATGAAATAGAAAATTTAGAACATAAAAGTATGACTCTTTGATGGTTCCCTATTTTGACGAAGGACGATTTTCATACTGTTACAAACAAAAGCCAGAATATCTGCTGAACTTAAAGCCCAATGTAATTTTCTGTTGTATCATCTGAAAGCTAGTGAAATCGGCCAGTTTTTAGTAGATTTGACCGGTAGTAGCGCATACGGTTGTTTTTGAAATTATCAATTGAAAATTTGGGTGTCATTTTAATTCTGAGTGTTTTCGATGTTTCAAAGCTTGTAGCTCGCTGTAAAAGGTCACTATATTTATGAAAAAGGTGTCATTTTGTAGGATTTTAGTCTGTTCTTTCTAAATATATCTTTATTTTGCATGTAGCTCTTACAGAAACCACCATAACTCGGTTACGGTTACGAATAGGACACGATAATGGGTAGTTCTATGTTCCACCTGGGCTGTTCTACCACCCCCTTTCGTATGGCAGATTCGGTCAAACTCACCCTGTATAGAAACACTGCATGAAATAAATCACATATAATAGCTTTCTAACCCATTAATGCCTAGCGTCCCTTTTTAGGGACGGTCCAAAAAAGGGTCTGAATTTCCCCCAAATGAACATTTCAACCAAACATTAGTGTTCAATTAGTACCTTGGTGTTGTTTCAATTCGTTATTAACAGCTTGCAGCACATAACCATTGTAAAGTGCGTTCTGTAGCAGTTTTAATGTGATCTTTATCGAAAAGCACATCGTTCACAATCTCAAGAAAAAAAGCTAAGTTTTCAAAGTTATTCCCAGCTTCCCAGTTTATGTTCATTGCTGATTTTATTTCTTCTTATCAAATGTCTTTTTAAATATTATATCGTAGGCAGAAAAAATGTTTATAAAAAAAGTATGTACCCACTGGGGTCTATCGTAAGGGACGAATTTTTCTTTCCTTAATAAAAAATTATTTTTTACATAGTATTTTTTCATTTTTTTTCCTGCCCATTAAACACCGTTTGAAACAAGTATGCAAAATATCTTCGGAAAAAAAAATGTCAGGCATTAATGAGTTAAGTAAAACTGTGCGAGAAAAAGACTAACAGTAAGCTTGAGAAATGCCTTATAAAATTTTGTCTCCATTTTGTAACATTTGAAAAACATTTTAATACGAAAAGTTTTTGTCTAAATTTGAAATGTGTACAATAGTGTTGCAAAATGATGGTCAGCGTCGATAAAATGGAATTTTTCGTTAATATATCCTGTGAACCTTGTTTTGTCAGGTCATTTTTGATTTTCCGTGTGAAACCAGTAGAATTACTGCATACACGTGTTTCAGCGTTACATTTCTTTATTTATTACACTTTTTGCTGTTTTATATGATAAAAACATTTTCTTTTTTTTTTTCAATTTTTTGCATGCTTATGGTTAGCCTTTTAAAGATATTTTCAGTTAAATATGTATATTACTGTTTCAAAAGCGAATTCAGAATTTAAAATTAGTAAACTTTTCATTTAAAAGAGTCACTTTAAAGGAAAAGGCAATAAGCTTTATGATAAGGCGCATAACTAAGGATGCAGCTCGAAAAGGATTTAAAACAAAGTTGCAAAGCTTTGTTTGAAATGAAACAATTCAAAGTTTATGGATTTAACAATCGAATATTGCTTATACATCAATATTGTACGTATCTTTTGATTCCATTTCTTACGAATCATGTTTTATCAGAACTTTGAAGTGTTTTGAAAATGTATCGAAAATTTCCGATTTTTTCATTAAGATATTAGTTCTACGTTTTCCTCCTTTTTTGCAAAAGTGTGCTACTTTAACCCGTTTATGCCCAGTAGCCTAAAAACGGGACGCTTGTTAGTTACCGCATACAAAAATCTGTAATGGGTATAACATTTTACTAAAGCTGTTTTTTACAAGTTAAATAGCTCTTCTTCTTGAGAAAACCAGTTAGAGCCACTAGTTGGACATCATAGATTGTTTATTGACAGCTACTTTCAGACAAATCAGTCAAGCAACAATCCAACATGGGTACGGGTAGCCACAGAAAGTAAGTTTTTTTTGCGAGCTTTTTTTTTTTTCATAAAACTACACTATTTTGAACTGATTTGCTTAAAATTGATCACAGATGCCTTCTGTAATGTTACTTTGCACAAGTAAAGTCAAGTAAGGTCGTAATTTGCTCACATATCTGCAAAATATCCCATAAACAGGACGTTCAATAACTTAATAAATATGGCAACGGCGAACTATTTTAAGCCTAAAATGTGTGTACATCATTCCAAGTAAGAGTTTTAAGCAGATAAAAATTGAAAAAAATTGTTAAAAAAAACTTGGGCATAAATGGGTTAACTAATTTTTTGCCAGAATATCCTAATTTTCCTACTTTTTGACCATCAAAATGAGCTGATGGAACCTTTGAAATTGTTAGCAGTAAAATATTTGCCTGTCTTTAAAAGATTGTTCAGATTCTAAGATGATGACAAAGCCGTCATAATTAAAATACACTAATTATTTTATATATTTCTAAGTTATATATTCTGTTGTTCATTTAGTTTCACAATGTCTTAATAACTTCATTGAAATTGTTTTTAGAACGTGTTGATTTGCTTTTAATGGAGTCATAAACTTGAGTTTTAGTGAGCAGCCAAGTTCCTGTACAACGTAAATTACCTTGGAATTTTACTGTAAAAATTTTGCAACGAAAATTATTCAACGGGTTTATATGAACACACAATCTTTTTCTTTTGTGTTAGTTTCAAGAAATTTAATTGGTCTTTCATCCAATGAATGAATTATTTACTATGCATTTTCATTTGCCAACTGCATTCTTTTCTGGAACTGCAGAGACCAAACCTCATGGGAATTTTCACTCTCTAAAAATTTTTATTAGATATCCTACCTGATACCTCTTCCTATGGGTTACCCATTTTATTTTCAAAGGCACAACAAACTATTTGCAATCTGAACACATCAACTTAAACTTTACTTCATAAATTTCGATTAAGCCTACAAATTATACAACTACATATTACGAATCTGTACTTCTTGAATTATGCTATTGAATTATTAAAAGGAGCAACTCAAATAAATAAACATAAAATTTGAATTAGTATACGATGCAGTATGCTTTTAATGATTGACAAACTAAATTATCTAACAATTTACTAAAAGTTATATTTAAGTGAATAAAGCATTAAAAGATGTAATGTAATCGCGATTAAACAAAGCAAGGATATTCCTTTTTTTATGTGACTTACACAATATCTTTGACTGAGAAAATTCATGTTTTTATATATTTTATGTAAATGAACAAGATTTATTATAAGTTCTCCGAGATGAAAAATATCCTTAGTTCTCTAACTTCTTGTGGCGCCATCTATTGAAGAAAGTATTAAATATTTCTCAAGCTACAATGAGAACATTAAAGAGTAAGATTTGACAGACACTGAAAAAAAGGGAGGGGCAACAACGGTAACAAAAGAAATAAGGAAAAGTTTCATTTCTTTTTTTTTTTTTTTGTTCAGAGAGGAAAATTTTTCAAAGGATGTTGACTCCACATCGAAAGTAACTGCAGTAGATCCTCATTAAATTGATTAATAGAGGATCAGTAGCGGATTTTAGGAGGGTTTAGACTTAGGGGGCACTGGCATCTCCATAGGAAAAAACATAATAGAATTTTTAAAACTATTTTCTAAAAAAAAAACGCACCACACAAAGCATATTTGAATGAACTTATTTTGGTGGAAGTAATATTGCAGCTGGCGGTCGTGTAAAAAAATACATAAAACTCGAAAGTTTTGAATTCAAGGGTAATATATTATCACGATCAGTTCATTAGTTCTTCTTTTAACTGAAAATTGTTATTATTCTGTTTTAATACCTCTTGTTTTAATCATTATGTGCAATGGTTCTAAGCAATACCGCGAATTATTATACCATTTTGGTGAAATCATGTAAGGCTTACTAGTTAATTGACTTAAGATGTTAAAAAAATGCTTCACCGACACATTCGAAGTAAATTAGTGCATAACATTTTTGTACTTTGCAGTAGGTTTTTTATCTTTCAAGGGTCTTAAAAAATACTTTAAAGGAGCCTTATGAGAACTTTGAAAATTCTATGGGGGGAAGGGGGGGGGTTTACTTTTTTGGGTTTTCCCCAAAAACTACATATGTATCCGCCCCTTGGAAGACAGGATTAAACAAAATAGCCCATAAATTGATACAAGGTACATTAACAAAATGCTGTAAATATTAAAAATTGCATTTTGAATTCGAGGGAATGAAATATAATAGTATTGTGAGCAATACTTCGTTGACCTAAGTTAATAGATTCATTTACCTTTGAAGCGTTCATTATACAAATTTCGTAATAGTATAGTTTTTCACAACTTTTGTTTTCATTAATAATTAATAATAATCCTTAATTCCAATAAAGTCAAAACGTTTGCATATAGTATTCTTAGATCGTGTGCAATCTTTATTGATGTGGTTCAATGCCTTCAATTATCTCTGGGACCGTTCATTATACAAAACGCGTTAATTTTATCATTTTTTATTGCTTTTCTTCAAATAAAAATTGGAATAAGAAGTTCCAAATGTGCCAAAAATTTGCACATGTTCTAAGGATATCACATAGCAACTTTTCAGGGCTATTGGAAAATAGTATTATTATGCTTTGTTCATTATATGCAGTATTAAAAAACTGCCCACGTCCATAAAAATTGGGAAACTCTCTAAGAAGGATACCAGATGCCAACTTTTTGGTACTAAAAGAATGAAGATTATTATTAATTGTAATAAAAAAAATATTGAAAAAACAATAAAATTAACGAATTTCGCATGGCAAACTTTGGCACTGTTGGAACTAACGGTCCTTATTTTTCATTTTTTCAAAAAAAAAAAAAAAAAAAAAAAAAAAAAAAAAAAAAAAAAAAGCTAACAAAAACCGATTTTTTTTTTTTATATTGAATCGCCCTAGAGGCAACTGCAGATATTATTAGTTTTTCAAAAGAATTGAAGACATACTAACAGTAACATAAAACATATTTTTCATACCTATTGGAAGTTGGATTAGAAAAAAAAATATTTTTCAATGCACCCTAATATCCAGCTCTTTGTAAAGGGTCATTCCGTATAAAGTCAACAAAAGGGCCGTGCCGCACCATTTTTGATTTTGATCATATTTGGTAGGTAATATGCACCAATATTCTATACTTCTAAACTGCTTTATTTTTTTCTCGAAAAAATTTTATTCTTGAGATATAGCTATTTTTTTGCTCCGCCGATGAGTAAAATTACGCAATTTTGATCTTTTTTCCAAGAGCTCTGGTAAATTTATTTAAAATGTTAGACAGATCAAACATGACTTATTTAAAAGTTAAAAGAATGAACTTTGATTTGTGTATAAAAAGAAACGGTTTAAGTTAAGCCTAAAATATAAACTTTCCCGGGTCAATTCGCGGTTCAAAAAGTGCCGTTTCGTCATTTCAAGCATGAAAAAGTATATGAAGGACTGACAGTGGGGTTCCAATTTTTCTTTCTCTGGCACCCAGTTATAGATACTATAAGCACAGAAAAATATCAGATGATACTAGTAGTCCTTTATTATGAAAAAATTACTTAAACTTGAGAAAAAATGAAAATTGGCCTTTTTCACTCCCCAAAAACAGCCTGTGGAACAGGTAGTAAAAATTTACAAAGGCATGGAGTAAGAAGGTGTTGCATTTTCCTTTAAAATGAAACAAAAACCGTCTTGTTATTCCAAGGAATTAGAGAGATATAAGCTTTCAAACTATGAGAAAAAATGAAAAATATCCTTTTTCACTCCCCCAAAACGGTATGTGGAATAGGTAGTAAAAATTTGAAAATGTATGGAGCAAAAAGGTATTACATTGATCTTTAAAAGGAAACAAAAACTGTCTTGTTATTCCAAGGCGTTAAAGAGATATAAGCCTTCTAAGTAAGCTTATAATTATAAAAAAACCCTTAAACTTGAGAAAAAATGAAAAAGAGCCCTTTTCACTCCCCCAAAATAGCCTGTGGAACACTTAGTAAAAATTTGCAAATGCATGGAGGAAGAAGGTGTTACATTGCCCTTTAAACGAAACAAAAACTATCTTGTTATTCCCAGGCATCAAAGAGATAAGGTCCTCTGAAAATTGAAAATTCATGCAAGATTGTTTTGGCATAAGTTAAAGCAATTATGAATATAAATAAAGTATTTTCATGCAAGAACGCTAAAAATATGTATCATCAAATATATAATTCAAAATATATCGTAAAATTGTTGTAGTTTATTTGTAATGTTGACACATCGGAAAGGTTGTACTTAAAACCAGTGATCCGAATGTCCACACTTCAATTAAATTTGGCTTTAAAATTTGATTGCATGTCGCTAAGAAGTTTCTAGTTTTACATTTACATTTGAATGAAATCACAAATTTTTTTACAAAAATCCGAAATTTCTACATAATTTTTGAAACAGCTACAACTAAAAGGGATTTTTGCTAATTGATTATTTGTTAGAGTTTATCTTCATAATATTTAGTTGTACATCCATTAGAAATTAAAAGAAAACTCTGATAACAGAAACACTAAAAAAAGTTTAGTATAACTTTTTCGGATGTTTCTACGTCACATATAAATTAGACGTTTTACGATGTATTTTAAGTTTTATATTTAATGGGGATACATATTTTTTCTCTTGCAGTTCTTGTATAAAAGGAATTTATGTTCATAATTGCTTTAACTTATGCCAAAAAAGATTTTTTACGTAAATTTTCAATTTTCAGAGGGTTATATCTCTTTTATGCCTGGGAATAACAAGGCGGTTTTTGTTTCCTTTTAAAGTTCAAGGTAATATCATCTTGCTCCATGCATTTGCAAATTCTTACTACCTGTTCCACAGGCCGTTTTTGGGGAGTGAAAAAGGATATTTTTCATTTTTTCTCATAGTTTAAAAGCTTATATCTCTCTAATGCCTTGGAATAACAAGACAGTTTTTGTTTCATTTTAAAGGGTAATGTAACACCTTCTTACTCCATGCTTTTGTAAGTTTTTACTACCTGTTCCACAGGCCGTTTTTGGGGAGTGAAAAATACCAATTTTAATTTTTTCTCAAGTTTAAGCAATTTTTTCATAATGAAGGACTACTTCTATCATCTTATTCTTTTCTGTGCTTCTAGTATCTATAGCTGGATGCAAGAGAAAAAAAATTGGAACCCCACTGTTAGTCCTTCATATACTTTTTCATGCTTGAAATGACGAAAACGGCACTTTTTGAACCGCGAATTGACCCGGGAAAATTTATATTTGGGCTTAACTTAAACCGTTTCTTTTTATGCACAAATCAAAGTTCATTCTTTTAGCTTTAAAATAAGTCATTTTTGATCTTTCTACCATTTTAAATCAATTTACCAGAGCTCTTAGAAATAAGATCAAAAATGCCGAATTTTACTCATCAGCGGAGCAAAAAAATGGCTATATGTCGAGAATAAAATTTTTTCGAGAAAAAAAAAACAGTTCGGAGGTACAGAATATTGGTGCATATCACCTACGAAATATCATCAAAATTAAAAATGATGCGGCACGAAAATTTCTGAACATTTGTTGATTTTATATGGAATGACCCTAAAATAGACTTTACTTAGAATTTTGAAGACAAAAGAAAAACAGATGGATAAAAATTACATTCATAAAAGATTTTTTTTCTCGCTTTTGAAAAAACTAGTCGTTGAAAAGTGAACACAAACATTTTAGAAATTCGAACAAATTAAAAAAGCTCTTACTAGATGCTATTTCCTTAACTATTTATCCACTCTAAATAATTGGGGATACCGTCTTTACCTTTAATAAAGCGTTCTGTTCGTGAGATGAAGAATACAGGAAAACAATGCCATACATTCACTTATCTTCATATTCTATCTTAAAGTACCAAAAGCTGTGTCAGCATTATTACGATAGCACTTCAGCTTGCACTTAAGATCCTTCGCCTTCGGAAAAGTTGCAGATTACGAGAGCTGTACATGATGATTCTGAGAAAGAAACTGAGAACACCTTCTTGGGGTAAAGCTCCTAAGCACGAAATATTTTACAAAAGAATCACTTTTGACTATGATTCTCGAACAGTAGCTTGATAATATGTAGAAGCAGGGGTGCCCACAGGGGGAGGGGGATTATGGCGCAAGTTGCGCCATCAAAATTTTTGGGGGGATTTTTTTTAAACTAATTTATTTATTTAAATTATTTATTAATTTATTTTTCAAATTAAATTGTTTACTGATTTGTTGTAATGTAAATTATTAATTAATTTATTGTTTTAATTTAAATTATTCATTAATTTATTTCTTTAATTTAAATTATTCATTAATTTATTTCTTTAATTTAAATTATTTCTTTATTATTTCTTTAATTTTATTTCTTTATTTATTTTTTTTTTTTTTTTTTGTAAATGTGATTGGAATGTCTGGAATTAAAAGAAAACGATTATATTCTGCGCATAATTAGCATTTAAAAAAGTTAATGCAGAAAAAAATAATAACTATAATTTAAAAAAATAAATAAATAACATTAAAAAAAATAAATTATATTAAAAAAAATAAATAATAGTATTTAAAAAGTAAAGAAAGGATATTTAAAAAAATAAACAAAAAATAGAGGGGCAAAAATAAAAATAAAAAGCAGAAGAGGGTTATGAAAATTTTGGGGAGGTGGAGGGGGGTAATTTGCGCCATTGAGCTTGGAGGGGGGGGGATGGGCACTCCTGTGTAGAAGCGTAGGTGGTAATATTTTATTTATATGGGATTTATATTTCTTATTGAATGCTCACCAATAACTAATACAAAAAAAAGTCCTATTAATACTTGATTAAAATGCAAGAAAATTTTTAACTCTTATCAAGGTTATTTGCTTTAGGTATGCTCCTGTGCCTCAAATTTTAACCCCTTCCAGTAGCAGATTTCAGGGAGAAGGGGGCAAGGGCCAGAGCCCCGAAAGACGTAAAACTGATTTAACTATAGGGTCATTTCATAGGGACTAACGTAACACTCAGAGCTGATTTTGTAACTGTTTTTACTTGTAACTTAAAGGATAAAAAACATTTTTTAATTATGCTGGTGAATTTACAATGTACTGTACATGGTATTTATGTATCATTTCTGCTAAGAATTTAAAGCAAAATTACTGACAGTAGATATTTTTTCAACCAAAATAGCAGCGTGACTAACGTAACTTTTTTGCAACCTTGAAAATGAATGCTCATGTTGTGAGGCAAACATTTCTCAAAGTTAAGCAAGTGTTAAAAATTGAATGAAAAATTTGAAACATGTGTAAAGTTGGCTTTTAAAAACATAAAACATATTTATCAAATCTTATTTTTTTTTAGTCTTAAGTGTTACTTTTATTCATGATGGAGTGTGACTAACGTAACCATCAAATAAAGAGCAGAAAACACACTACAAACTATTTATTATGGCTAATCTCAGTGATAATTACAATACTTTTTCATTTTTTTAAAACTTCTTATGTTGTATGATTTTTATTTATTCATTTATTTATTGATTGATTTATTTTTTGATACTTTTTTCACTTCGGATTTTTTTTTCTTCGGCTGAGGTTGACATTTCTATGAAATGACCCAATATTATTAATCAAGTACGACATTTTAGAAAAAATCAGGGGGATCAAAGTAAATTATATCGGGAAAAAACCACACCCATATATATGTAAAATTCCTTGAGCTTCGAATATTATGAAGGGAGGGGACTTTGAGACTCTGGAGCCGCCTAAATGATGGCCTACCCATTAACTATTTTTAATTTACTTTTTCATAATATCAGTGAAAATGTTTAAGCTATTTCTTTCAAAATTAAATACATACGCTCAAAGCATATTCGAATAAAATCCCTTTAGTTTGCTAAAGGAGTAGTATTGAAGTCGGCCATATGTATAAGAGCATACATAAAACGGACTAGCTTCGAATTCAAGGATACATAATATCACGATTCGTTCCTTATTTCTTTAAAATGAAAAACTGACTATTTGGTTTAAATAATAAACTTTTAAAACATAAATTCTCTTTTAAACATGATGGCAATGTTTTTTTTTAGTAAAATGGTTTAAAATTTTGAATAACACATTTTACTACCACATTTGCAGTAAATTAGTATGTAAGTTAACTGTAATTTTTAAGCAGAATAAGTTGTTTTGTGGGTAGTTTTAAAACATTTTAAACGAAACTCATGATACTTTCTTTTTTTTTTTAATTACATGAGGGGAGGGTGGTTTTCATTTTGCTGGCCCTCTCTCAAAATCTGTTTCTGTATTTGCCCCCTGCACTACCGATAGTATAAATATGTGTTGGCGGAAATTGTAAACATGATATAAAACTGCTCAAAACCTTGTGATTTTTACGTACAGTAGAACCTTACTTATCCGGACTGATAGAAGATCCCTTTTGTCCGAATTAACAAAAATACAGATTAAGCAAAATAGATTATAAATTGAGCCAAGGTACATAAATAAACTATTGTGCACATAGACAATTGTGAATTCATTGGACTGCGTGAACTGGAATACATATGTGTGACGTGAACGTTTTCAAATGGAAAACAAAGATAAAAAAAGATTATTAAAGATGTACAAGACAGTTTAGCTCAAAATGTTATTTATTTTAAAATTTAAACATTTTTCAGAGGAAAGAAGTTGTTAAGCAATATACAGGGATCTTTATTCTGTAATTCTGAATTGGTGATTTACCCAGGTAGCACAAAAAACGTTTAAACGTTTTATAAACGTTTTTAATCCGTCGTCACAACGTTAATAACCATTTTGCAACCTTTAAAAAACGAAGTGTGCTACTTGGGTAATTGAATATGCATTTAGGTACCGAAAATTCATACCTTTATCGTGAGTATCAACATTAAATTTCATACTAACTCGACCTGCTTTAATATATACAAGATTTGTGAGGAGCAGTTCTTATATTCTCTTCAAAAAAATTCATAGTAAAAATTTGGCCTCATGTAGGTTAGATTGCATTTTTCTTTTCTTATTTCCTATTTTTAGTAACTATCACAAACAAAATATAGAAAAAAAGCGTTTGCTCCTTTTTTTTCACAATATTTTTAAATCCCTTGAACATATTTTTACACAAAATGTATTTTGTTACATGAAAATATGCCAGGTATATTTCCTTGTATACTTTAAAATGTGTTACTTACATAATATTACTTTCAATTTTAGTACCATAATAATATGATTTCGCATTCTTAGTCAAAATTTCTGATAAGGTCTCTTTTTTAAACTGCATTTATAGCACACCCACCACAAAGTAGAAGAAATAAATTTGATAAACAATTCCAGATATGTACTTTTACGATTCGCCTACCTTCTACCATGTACCTGTACTCATGAGATTCACTCAGAGAAAGTTAATGTTATGTCATCTTCCGGATCATTAATTCATTTAATTTACTTTCTCGTTTTACTGACCTTTCTCACGCCATTTCATAAGCATGGCGGCATTAACTTTATGATGGTGAACTTCAGAATGAAATTTGCTCTTTCAGAAATTTTTAGAGCTTGCATCATCTGAGTGGGATGGCTGATTACAGTGAACTCTCACTTATACACCGCCTCATTTATGCGCCTTTTTCACTTATACGACGATTTTCAGTGGTCCCAGCACTTTCAATAGTAAAATAATGATAATACCATTCGTTTATGCGTCGCTCTAAAGATAAATATTTTATTTATGCGTCGAATTGTTCGAAAAATGTAAACAATTTAATTTATTTTCTTGAAAAATGAGCATGTCTCTTCACATTCCTCTTTAATCCTTCTCTTTTATTGCTCACGGAAGTCATTTTTTCCACATGAACTAGAGTTCGGAGAGGGACAATTATCTATTATGGATCGTTAAAAGGACCAGTATGTGATTAGGTATGCTACAATTTTTGTTTTCTCCTTGTCATTGCAATTAGGTTTCAGTAGTTTGCCAAACCGTAGTAATATGACCATTTTCTATAGAAACATTCTTATTCATGCTCTCATTAGAACGTATGTTGCATTTCAGACTTTTAAATACTCTTATTCACTTATGCGTCTCTTTCACTTATGCGCCTTTTTCTGTTGGTCCCTTGGGCCGGCGCATAAGTGAGAGTTCACTGCATTTTGTTTATTTTGAGCCTGGCGCAATCTTAATAGCCTTGAAGCATATACAGAGGCCATAATTGAAGGCCTTGGGTGATGAAGGGCCTATGTTACATTTTATAAAATGAACACTCTTGACAATGGTAAGCAATGGATACAGGTAAGCAAATAAAAGTTGGTGCACCACAAAGCAGATTTCATTAGACCAATTTCATACGTATACTAATGACAAAACCAGAAAACAACAAAAGCTGCAACAACTGCAACAATAAAACTTTGAAATTTAATTACTCGCAATTTCTATTTTGTCACATAACCCCTTCATCTCCCAAGCCCTTCAATTGCAGATCCTATGTGTTCAATAAGCCCTCACACGGTAATAGCCAATTTTACATTAAAAATCAAGCCTTTATCTTACCTGTTTTCAGCATTAATTATACTATAGAAAGGGAGTGCAATTTATAAGTTTTGACATATATTGTAATATTTTTGTACACATACAAGCATTTTTTTGTAGTTTAATTTAATTTTCTAACTTTAAGAGATAAATTTTCTAATTTGGAGAAAGATCCTCACATGCTTGACGTTTTTTTTACGAACTGAAAGGTCTGATTTTTTATGAAGTAAGATGACTTTTTTTTAAAAGTATTTAAGTCAGTTATAAAATCCGTAATTTCAGTTTAAAAAATAACAAAGGCTCATTATTTTTCTTTTTTTCTTTCTATTTATTTTTATGGTACTTTCTGGTTAGGCATTCACTTAAAACTTTAAAATGTCCTTTTACATCCAATCGCTTCTCACTTCCTCGTGTATGAAATATTTCAAAAACTAAATGACCACCGAAGACAAACTAACACACGATTTTTCTTGAGTTAAAATTAAATTAAAAATAACTAATTTTCACATTTTTTACATTTAAAAATTGATGGCATTATTTTGAGAATATTTTCTCCCACCATTTCACTCAAAACACAAACCTCAATACACTATACTGTAGAAATATTTGAACATGAGAGGCAAGGGCGGATCCAAAAATCTTTCAAGGGAGGGGCGATTGATCTTTATTACTTATTTTTTACTATGTATACTGGTATGCAAATTTTAATCGCTCAGATTTCAGACTTCAATTTCGGAAATTTTACAAAGGAGAGTCCAATCTTTCATCCTTCAACATAATTAAAACTCGTCTAAAATTAAGTTTTTTGAATTTCAACATTGAATATTTACTGCCGGAGAGCCCCTCCAGGGATGGGCGATCGCCCCCCCTCCCGCCCCGCCCTTGTATCCGCCCCTCATAAAAGGTGGCGGGCACAAAGTCGGTAAAAAAAAATTAACCAGGACATGAGTATAAAGTTTTTGTTTTGTGATGATTTGTATCATCGGGTAGTCATTCATCTGCTTATAAAATGAATTTTTTTGTCAAAATTTTAGCGCTTTATGGCTCTGAGAGTGTAAGATAGCGAATAAGATGGTGATTAAATCTCGATTTAAAAAAAAAGGAGCGTAGTGCCATTTATTATTATTGTTATTATTGTTTTTTTTTTTTTCAGGAACTTACGTTTCATACGTAAAAAAAATATTAATTTATCATTTTTTTAGTGTTCATCAAGTCCTACATATGTTCAAGCGTCAAAAAAGTAATACACATGTATGTTTGCAATTAGTGCAGTATCGAAACAGGGAGAGAGATTGGGTGTTTACCCCTCCCCCCCCCCCGTTAAAAAAATAGGTTGTTCATTATTTTCTCCCCTACATTTCATAGAAAAAAAAGCAAGTTCTGTTAGACGTAGAAATATTGCTCTATTATTTAATACCAGTATGTTAAATGTGCGTGTACAATTTCAAAACCATAATCACGAATAACACTGATTTTTGAAGTTTTTGATTAATTTCTTTGGAAATCAATATCATTCGAAAATAAGACCTAGCTAAGAACACTTCTGTTGAAGAAAAAAATAAAATAACACGGCACTTGTATAACACAATCATACAGAATTAAACCTTTTTAGGGTTAATTTAGTAGTTTATTCCTAAAAATATGAACGAAAAAAATCAAAGTATAGATAAGCGCAAGATAAGCGATAAATTCAATAAAACCACACATGAATTTGTTTTTTCTTGTTCAATTTTAAGAACATTAACCCTCCATTACCTATTTAGCAGAAGTAGTAAACATGCCAAGGAACTTACTTGATAACCGGCTACTTATCGATATTTAGCACCAGACCTATTTAATCGACTTTTGATGAAACCGGCATCATTTTCCCCGCTCTGTCAAACTCCCCACCCCCTCATCTTTTTTTTTTAATTTTTGAATGACTGCAAATTGCAGTGGATGACATTAAAAGTTTCTTTTTTTTTAATAGTTGAACCGCCCTTACTGCTACTAAACAGCTTTTTAGCATAACTGCACGCTTTCTTACAGGCAAAATTTCAATTTTTTACACAAAATATTTTCTATCGGCGTTTTAATACTTAAACTGAAATAAATATTAGTGACACCAATATTTGACAATTGACAAAGAAAAACAGAGCTAGAGGTGAAAAAGAACCATCTAATAAGAAAGAACATTGGGCATTATTAAAAAAGATTTTTAAAAAGAAAAAAAATATCAAAGTTGAATATTGTCTTTAGATTTGACGAATAATCAAAATTTTCTCAACCAGCAATTATTTTGGAGAGGTCACAAGGTCTTCCAGTGACCTCCCATAAAAGCAAGCATGGGGGGGGGGGGCACAATTTAGCAAGTTCGCCATGAGCGCTGGACTGCCTTGGTACGCTACTGGGTGTATGGGGGAGGGGGTAGAGCTAACCATACAAATTAAAGTAAAACATTTTTGGATTGTTGGCAAGCCTCGCCTCGAAAAATTTACAGAAAAAGGCCATTGAGCAAAAAAATGAAGTAAAAAACTATTGTTCTAAGAAATGATATTTGGATTACCATAGCAAAATAAGCTTTAAAATGACTGTGTATCATTAAGATAGCATAACAGACAAAAGCCTGCCACCTTGTCTAGTGGTCAGAAAAGTACTTTGGTCAGTGGTCATGGAAGTACTTTGTCGCTCCTGTTCGTGTTCTTTCTCCGTGTGAATATGTTGTTAGTATGGTTGCCTTCATAGGCGTAGCGTGACCAAAAGTTTTGGGGGGGGCACAGGTCAAAATTTTCAGAAGTGCTGGTGGAGCTTTTGACCCCCCCTCCCCTCCCCCTAGATTTTTCACTTAGATTTTTCGAAGAGAAATATTCGCTCTTACTATTCCGATGAATTGTACATACAATTTCTTCTTTTTTCTTTTTTCCCCCTCAGCTGCTAGTTTCTACCAGGGTCAGATTTAGATTTAACCAGGTCCGTCAATTGGGGGGGGGGGGGTCAGGGGATTGAGATATCAATGTATTTACATACAAGTAGGCGTGGTTTTTGTTGTTTTCCGATGAAATTACATTGTTTTTGCACCCTTTGACATCCCCCCTGAGAAAACAGAATGTCGGGCCTGGAGTTAACAGAGCACTGAGCAATTACAAGTATACTGCAACAGAACAGGACTCTTTTCATTTTGTGTGTCTTTTTCCCTGATTAAGTCCACCGTGTTTTTTTTTTTTTTTTTTCGTTCTTTAATGCTCTCGCTGTATTTTCTTGTTCTTCTATGGGTTGACCTTGTAGTGACATGGATATTAGAAAAGCGATGCAATGACCTTTTTTAAGTAGGGTTTAGACTGTTGTTTATCCTTAATTTGGGGGGTGGGGGGTTTCCCGCGGGAAATTTTTTGAAAAATAGGCTTAGCATTCTGCATTTTGAGGTCTTATATTAAGTAGTTGAGATTAAAAATATGTGAGGAAAAACAAGGCAAACAAAAACTTTTTAAAAATTTTACACTCGATCGAAATAAAAATGGCTTGTGCTTCCAAAAATTGCTGACATAGACATTAATCAACAAGGAATAAGAGCGAGAGAAAAGAGGAAGGGGATTACAAATATTAAATCTGAGAAATTGCTGAAATGTTGCATATTTAACTGAGTTATTTTCAGGGTTAAAACTTGCAATAGCAATTAAGAGCTTTGCCTTTGTCTCTAGTGACCCAACTTGACATCGAATATAGAAAGAAATAGATCACTCTTTGCAAAAAAAAAAAAAAGAGTATAAAGGCAAGCAAAAAATTGTCATTTAAAACGCACTCATTAAAATTATGAAAACACAACTGTAGCAAAAAATAGCAAACAACAAAATAAATGAAAATTATATTAATAAAAAAGGGAACACAAGGAAAAAGAGGGGAAAAAAGAAACAAAATTAAAACAAAACAAAAAAAAAAGGTTAAAACAAATATCTTTGCTCAATCAGGAATAAGTTATATTACAATGACAAAGGTTGAAAGAATTCACAAAGGTAAGTTCAAAAAAAAAAAAAAGAAAGAAAGAAAGAAACTGTATTGAAGACGATCTTAATCAAAATCATTAGTATTCTGAAGTTTATCATAGCTTATAAGTACAAACACCATCTTGACAATGTAGTTAAGTACTACACAAGCTACGTAACGTAAAATAGTTTTAAAACATAAAAAAATGATGTATTTTTATTTATTATGCATTATGAAAGAATTTTAGTCATTAGCCTGCATTTAGCATTTAATTTATCTTTGATGTTTTATGACTGACAAATGCTCGAAAAAGCGCTTAAAAGTTGAAATTTTTGATTTGGGAAAATAAAAATTAATTCTGAGCTAAAATTCATCTTTTATTACAAAAATTGACTTTTCACTGCACTACACAAGATAAAGAGATTGTCTTTTATCTTTCTCTCTGTTACAATGAGCCAGATTTTGTGAAAAAAGTACTTTCTAGTTAAAATTTTTTTTTAATATAATAAGTAGTGACATATAATTATAAAATGTAAAAAAATGCCTGAAAAAGTTTCATATGAGGCAGCCAGAAGCAATGGGATGTACTCGTAAGCGCCAAAATTAAAAATATGGAATAGTAAAGTCAATGGTAGGAGTAGGAAGTAAATGGTAGGAGAACCTCTGATCTCTTTTGGGGATAGAGATGGTACTAGTAGTCCTGGTAAATGCTGATATATAGCACGACTCAGAAACCTTTTTCCAGTGAAAGTCTACCTAAGGTCTGATCTCTTAACGTGTTTCCTCAAAACTTGAATTTTTCCTTTGCTTCTCATTGCCTTATACAAAATAGCATGATTTATGATTCCACACTTCTCCGAATTATTATTTTAGTAGTACAATAATCATGGAGGGAGAAAGTCAAGATAAAATATTGCGCACGGTGGGGGGGGGGGGTATACCCTTTAGAGGCCTTTCACTTAACATTATTGGCAATCCTAAAGATTGTTTTGACTAAACAATTCCCTTCAGGTGATAATTCTGGCTACGTTAGTGGATAACCGGTAACGGAAACTGAAAAAATCTTTTTCAAGATTTTCGTCATTGTTTCGGAAAAAATAGAAAGCCAAACATTGAAAACTTTAACAGTGGGCTTATATTTCCTTTTGTCCCCCCCCCTCAAACATGCGGGTATAATACTTAAATAAAATTAATGAAAAAAAAAACAAAACTGTAAATGAGACTCTCATTATGATTTTCGTTTCGATTTTACAAAACCTCAGGTTCTAAATTTTCAGTGTCCATCGAGTTGGGGGAGGGCACGTGCCCCCTGTGCCCCCCCCCCCCGACGCTACGCTTATGGTTGCCTTGCCTATAACCAACGCTTCCTAAATGCCTAGTACATTTGCTTCGCTACCATCGAGATAGGTTCCACTTTAAAAGCCACATTGCGGCAATCCGATAATGCCGTTGTTGTTTTTTGATTGGTTAGTTTTTAAATTTAAATTCAGAAATGAACCAATCGTTAGTTTTTCGAAGAACTCCGGTAGATGGCAGCGCTTTGTGAAGCAAGGCCATTTTGCAGCTATTAGCGATGGATCCATACAATATGCGAATTAAATTTTTTGATTGGTTGATTTTTACATTTAAATTTAGAAATGAACCAATCGTTAGTTTCTCTTTCTCGATGAACTCTGGTAGATGGCAGTGTATCGTGAACCAAGGACGTAATTTTGTTCTGTGCTAAAAGCCAGAAAGTTGCAGGCATTTAGTATTTAGAAGGCGTTGCTATAACCGGGTCCTTTTGGCATTGCAAACTGTGGACGTTGGACTCCATACCAAACGACGGTGCTTTTGAAAAAGGCAAACACCACCCCCCAAACTGTCAGCTTACTGTCCGATCTTCTTAGGTAAAACCTTCCGCGCATTTACGCATGCGTCAGGTCCTGTCTGATCTTACTAAAATAGGGGTGATTGGTAAGATAACAATAAGGGGAAGAATAATAAAAAGCATTTTGAGCCGTATCAAACAACGTGGAACGATGCTCATTTCAAAGACATAGTTTAATTGAATGTGTCAAAAGGATACATAGCAAATGCAAGTTTTGAATTGAAAACTTCGGAAAGTTATCACCCACAACCCCTCTACCCTTTTTTAAGGGGAACTGTTCGCGAATGCCAGGCGAGGTTTTCACGGACGGACGGTAACTGGCGCAAGACAACAACAACAAAATCGACAAAACAAAACATTAATTTCCTTCTTCGAAATAGTTTTCAAATGAACAATAAAATTCACAGCAGTTCAATAAGCAACAAATTCAAAAAAAAACAGTTGATACTAGTAATTAATGAATAAAATGGTCAAATCCCTTGAAAAAAATGTAGAAAGGAAATTTCAAGGTCCCATAAAGTTTAGAAAAAAAAAAAAAAAAAACGCTCCAAAATAAATAGTTTTCAACGCGATAAAGAATAATACCCGCTCTTTTACGATGCCTTAAACGTGCTGAAAATACTTTCCCTTCTCAACTTCAGACAGCATTTTTTTCCCTCGCAAACCGAAGAACTCAAAGCACTGGAAGGTATCGTAACCGTCTCATTCCTTTAGAGAAGATAGTGCTGAAGAGTGCATTCAAAAATCTAACCTATCGCAGTGCTCATTCAACACGAGTAATAAAGAAAAAGAATTTAAAAAGTGTGCCTTGTGGGGGAGAAAAAATTTTATTTTCGTTTTTGGAAGATTTCTTTCCTGGTGGCTCAGTGTCGTCAGCCTTCTTTTAAATTTGTTCCTTTTGTTGTTTCTCCGCCGTTGCCAATGGCACTATTTGCCAAATTATTGCTTTCGAGAATTTTAAGTGTTTACTCCTTTTCTTCTAAATAAATTGCTTCGCAAAACCTTATTCTTTTTTTTTGCTAGCTTTAAACGCAAATATTTTTATAAATTTCGCTGTTAAGGGCCTATGACACGTAGGGAAATTCAACTCAACGCTCAATTTAATCGCAATTTCAAGGGCACCACCCTTTGAAATAATCGACTCAACTTTACATATTCGGCCCACTTTAAAATATCGGGGGAATATTTTAAAAAATGTAAAACCCCTTTGAAGCTGCAGTTAAGGCTACAGTGGACACAAATTTTTTTTTTTTTTTTTTCAATTACTGATCTATATCTCTAAAACTTTGCGTGCTTGTATATTTACTACATCTAAAAGCATAAAAAAAATGGTGCAAAAACAATATTTTTTTTGAAATTTAAAATTAAAATTTTTTTTTAGCAAAAACACATAATTATTTTTTAAACTTTGAATTTTCACTTAATTTCCAATCATTAGGCATGATTGCATAAATCTATGCATTACATGTAATGTTTTATGAGACAAGTTTATAAAAGATGGCTGAAAAGGAAAATTTATGTGAATTTTTCAGCTGAGAAATTCATATAAATTTTCCTTTTCAGCCATCTTTTATAAACTATCTCATAAAGCAGGGGTGGTCAACCTTTTTAGGGAGAGTGCCACTATCTGGAGAGAAAAAGCTCAGCGTGCCACATTGTATTTTTCCAACAAACTGAATTTTTTTTTAAGTTAAAAATAGATTTTAGGTTGGCTGACTATGTATTTCTTACTCAAATGAAACATTTTTTCTCATAAATCGGAGTAATTGAAATCTAAATGATAATAAAGATAAAACAAGTCCGAACTTAAAAGTTATCGTTAATAAACACTTTTATAAGTTCTGTCAGTTGGCTTATGCTTAAAAAAGAAACAAATAACATAAAAAAACATTCTATTCTAAAAATTAAACAGTCTGTACTTAATATGGTTTATGAGTCTGTATCTTTTTACCAAGTCTTTAATTTTTGGATTAGTTCTTGAGAATCCTAAGAAGTTTAAGTGTTTTTAAGTGCTATCAATTAATATTCAACTGTATTTGGATTTTAATGTGAAGTTTGTATAAAAACAAAAAAAACGTCTTTATCTTTTTTTTATTATTATTATGATTTATTTTACGAAGTATAGGAAGCATTAATGCATCCCACAGAAAAATGCTAAACCTAAAAATGGCTTTCAATGATATTTTGGTTAAAAAGTTGAAAATAATAACCATTTTACAAAAAGAACCAGTTCGATCATACTTCTTATAATCAATTAATTTTCAGAGTGATAACGCTTTAAAATGAAACCAAAACTGACCACCTCCTGTCAAGTATCATATTTTTAATATGAAAAGCATAAAAATTCTTGTATTTTAAAAACCAATCTAGTATCAAAATTGAAATTCGAAATCCTAAGTAAACTGTCCAAGATTTGCGCTGTAACAGGTCGCAGTAATGGCTAAGAAATATTTATATATTTGCTTCCAGTGTACTATGTAGCCTGCAGAGTAAAAATAGAATTTAGCAATAAAAAAAAAGAAAACTAAATTTATGCAGTCTAGTGTGCAAGGCGATATTAAGCCATTAATGCCTAGCGTCCCTTTTTAGGGACGGTCCAAAAGAGGGTCTGAATTTCCCCAAAATGAACATTTCAACCTAATAATAGTGTTCAATGAGTACCTTGGTATTGTTTCAATTCGTTATTAACAGATTGGAGCATAAAACCAGTGTAAAGTGTGTTCCGTAGCAGTTTTAATATGATCTTTATCAAAAATGACATTGTTCATAATCTCAAGAAAAAAAACCTAAGTTTTTAAAGTTATTCCCAGCTTCCCAGTTTATGTTAATTGCTCATTTTATTTCTTCTAATAAAATGTCTTTTTAAATACTATATCGTAGGCAGGAAAAAATTTCAGTAAAACAAGTATGTACCCTCTGGGGTATATCATAACTTTTAAGGGACAATTTTTCTTTCCTTAATAAAACAATTATTTTTTACATAATATTTTTTTTATTATTTTTCCCGTCCATTAAACACTGTTTGTAACCAGTATACAAAATATCTTTGGGAAAAAATATCAGGCATTAATGGGTAAAAAAAAGGATATTTACTTCTTTGCTACAATGCGTTTGTCCCTTAAATCATTCTAATCTAAATACGGGAGTAAACCGCAAAATTTCTGCTAATTTCGATTGCATTTTTCTGGCTAGCCTTCAATTTTAATTTCAATTGATTTTTTTGTGAAGGAATAAGACAATGAGACTCTTAGTCCGTAACGAATATTTTACATAATGCTAAGTATTTTTTTTTATTATTGATATTTTATGTATTAGAAGAAATATATTTGGACCATGAACAAAGAGTATTTACATATTCACTCATTCATTCGCGAAGTGAAATCAGGCACTGTGTTTCATTTTTGCCAAAAATAATTAAATTAATTTTTCTGGATCTCGAATTTTAAGTTTTCCTTTAATCTAAATTCAAAAAACTATTAAAACGTAAAATAGTACCAAAGCTATTTTTTCTCTTAAAGAACAAAGTGAATTTTTATCCCTCTATAAAAGTAAGAAAAATCTGATAATGATCTCAAGAGTATTTACATATTAAGAGTATTCACATATTCACTCATTCATTCGCGAAGTGAAATTAGGCACTATGTTTCATTTGTGCCAAAAATAATTAATTTATATTTTTCTGGATCTCGAATTTTAAGTTTTCTTTTAATCTAAATTCTAAAAAACTATTAAAACGTAAAATAGTACCAAAGCGATTTTTTCTCCTTAAGAACAAAATAAATTTTTTCCCTCTATAAAAGTAAGAATAATCTGATAATGATCTCAAGAACAAGTTTCAGTTTAAAAATTAAACTGAGAATCTTAAATGTTACGTTTCTATATTTCTAAATTAGATCAAATACGAAATTTATTCGGTATGTATAACTTTTAATTTTTTATTTTATTTTATTTTATTTTATTTTATTTATTTATTTATTTATTTTTTTTTTTTTTTTTGCCCCCGTAAAAATCGTCTGCTACTCAATCTCGCGGTTCTTTCTCGAACTCACAACTACGCTCCCTAGATGGCGTGACATGTGAAAGCTTTATGATGCTCTCATTAAAACTTTTGAAGGCTTTGTGACGATACTCGAGCCCGCCCTGGGGAACACAATGTGAAGCATTGTCTATTAAGTTTTCGGAAAACATTTACAATAGCTTTCGGGCGTTAAATAGCGATTGAAATTTGATTGCTTAGAAGTTTTTAACAGTTTAGAGGTTCAATTTTTGTTTTCAGAAGAGGAAGTGATACTGATTAATTTGCAATTTGGAAGCAATGAAGCTTTGGAGGATAAAGAGCTTTTCGTTGTCTGGAGTAAGGAGAGAAACGTAACGTTTTGGTACTTTTAAATGTTGAAAGATGATTAGTTATTAAAGGGTGCTTTTAGCCACCATTTCTCTATTTCAAAAAGCGAGTTTTATTTTTTGATACATTGATTGTGTTTATATTTGATGATATAAAAAAGAAGAAATATTCCTAAACTATTGTATAGCTATCAAAATTTAAGAAAAATAATAATCGTTAAATAAAATTATAAAAGCATAAACCATGATAAATGTTTAAAAAAG
The DNA here is from genome assembly GCA_038373865.1 of Uloborus plumipes. Classification (NCBI taxonomy): domain Eukaryota; kingdom Metazoa; phylum Arthropoda; class Arachnida; order Araneae; family Uloboridae; genus Uloborus; species Uloborus plumipes. Next base: position 43,915 of record JAXGGA010009670.1, read on the forward strand.
GAAACCGTGAAAAAAAATGCTTCTAAAGCTGTTGTACGAACTTATTCTTATGTAAAAAGACTAAATGAATCCAAACAACCAACTTTTTCAATCCCCCTCCCATTTTTATGAATTTCCCACACCCAGTTTTCGACGTTTCATTTCTTTTATTTTGAGGGGAAAACAGCATTAAATTTGCCCTGAAAAATCTTCTGAAAGGGTAGAGAGCTAAACAGTTCAAAAGCATGAACACATATGTAGCAAGTTTAGAAACTAAAATTATTATCTCTCTCTCTCTGTCTCTCTCTCGCTCTCTCTCTCTCTCGCACTTCACTCTAAAATACTTAAAAGGTCATCGAAAACTATATATTTTTTTTTCTGTGGATTTGTTTTACGACTTATTTATATTTTTTTCTGATTTAAAGTAGCGCATCGGCCCTAATCCTATGAACACCATCTCCGAAAACATTTCGCAGTAAAACATTTCAAATGAAATCTTCGAAACACAGCATTTTTCACCCAAGTAGTACCGCAGATCTCCAGAAAGGAAACATCCCATATTGTTTATATTTATAAAAGGTACATTCACCAAAGCAGTTAACACAAAGCAGGACTTGGGAAGGATTAAATTGCTAATTTAATCCAGCTTTTCCCGATGAAGTTAAGCATTCTAATCCATATACGGGACTAAACCACAAAGTTTCAGCTAATTTCGTTTGCATTTTTCGATATTCTGGCTAGCCTTCAATTTTAATTTCAATTGATTTTTTTTTTGTGAAGGAACCAGAAAATGAGACTCTTAGTCCGTCACAAATATTTTACATAATGCTAAGTAATATTTTTTTATTATTGATATTTTATGTATTAGAAGAAATATATTTGGACCATGAACAAAGAATATTTTCATATTCAACTCATTCATTCGCTTAGTGAAATTAGGCACTATGTTTCATTTGTGCCAAAAATAATTAATTTATATTTTTCTGGATCTCGAATTTTAAGTTTTCCTTTAATCTAAGCAATGTTATTAAAAAATGCTTACCAGTAAACCTTCATAATAATGTGACTATGAAGTAATCTCCTTCAATTTTAATAACTTTTATAATTGCGCTGGGTAATGCGAGCTCACTAGTACTTACTTTGCACTAGTTCATTATGCGCACTTTTTTAAGTACAGATGAAAATATCCAGGAATGTCTGCGCATTTTTGCGCGTCTAGCAAAAATTGAATAAACATGGTTTAAAATAGGATGAGTATTATCTCCAGAACCTAAACCTAAGGTAACCCCCCCCCCTCTTCCGAGGGATACAAATTTAAGTCCGGAACCTCATGTGTGGGCACGACATATAAGAGCGGCTCCAGGCCCTTAGTTGGGGGTCTTACTCATAATTTTTTTCCTCATACCAAGCGGCATCTTTTAGTATTTGAAACTTTTGTGTTATAATTTAAGCACTAAATGAAAGAAAGTAAAGCAACATCAAAAACCAAATTGGCAGAAACTAAGTGTTTTCGCGCTTCAAGGGACTCCCGTTTCAATGTAGACACTTTTATGCTTCAATGTAACGTCCAGCCACCACAGCTTTAATTGAATACTTCATTATCCATAAGCTCATATTTTAGTGCATTAAAAAGAATTTTTTTGGTGCACTGAACCATGCATAGCAATAAAAAAATAAATAGCTCAAGTAGAGCACAAATTATCAAAAATATACATCATATAGCTATTTTAAAGCTACAATAGAGCTTTTTCAACGCTGTAAATATGATTAACAAAAATCAAAAATAGCCTTGAGAGAGCACAAAATTCGTGTTTTCTCTCAAGAATAGTGTCATTCTCAGACGACGTTGTTTCTTCTACTTCCATCATATTTAAGCACAAAGCTTACTAGTTCAATTTTTATTTAGCTACAAAATCAGTTTGCATTTTATGCTTTTAACGACGTTTCTGTCTCTAACTTTACTGTTCAAAAACATTAATTTATTTCTTACTCGAGTACTGTTAGCCTTGTTCAACCACCAACAACTGAATCTCGAATGAATCTTAATCTGCACTTCTCTATCATTCCTTTCCTACATCTCCAAGAAATTAAAAGCGGCAACTTACAAGTTGCACAAGGTACGGAGGCGTGTGACACTGTGAACGACATTTAGTTAATTTGTAAATAAATAAAGAATGCGAAGATGGTTCCCAAATTATTATACTGTCGCAAAATCAGCGATACGAAGAGCTTGCAGCTTACTCACCTACATAATCTTTAAACTTTATACATCATGCCACAATTTGTTCAACCACCAACAACTGAATCTCGAATGAGTCTTAATCTGCACTTCTCTATCATTCCTTTCCTACATCTCCAAGAAATTAAAAGCGGCAACTTACAAGTTGAACAAGGTACGGAGGCGTGTGACACTGTGAACGACATTTAGTTAATTTGTAAATAAATAAAGAATTCGAAGATGGTTCCCAAATTATTATACTGTCGCAAAATCAGCGATACGAAGAGCTTGCAGCTTACTCACCTACATAATCTTTAAACTTTATACATCATGCCACAATTTGTTCAACCACCAACAACTGAATCTCGAATGAGTCTTAATCTGCACTTCTCTATCATTCCTTTCCTACATCTCCAAGAAATTAAAAGCGGCAACTTACAAGTTGCACAAGGTACGGAGGCGTGTGACACTGTGAACGACATTTAGTTAATTTGTAAATAAATAAAGAATTCGAAGATGGTTCCCAAATTATTATACTGTCGCAAAATCAGCGATACGAAGAGCTTGCAGCTTACTCACCTACATAATCTTTAAACTTTATACATCATGCCACAATTTGTTCAACCACCAACAACTGAATCTCGAATGAGTCTTAATCTGCACTTCTCTATCATTCCTTTCCTACATCTCCAAGAAATTAAAAGCGGCAACTTACAAGTTGAACAAGGTACGGAGGCGTGTGACACTGTGAACGACATTTAGTTAATTTGTAAATAAATAAAGAATTCGAAGATGGTTCCCCAAATATTAAACTGTCGCAAAATCAGCGATACGAAGAACTTGCAGTTTACTCACCTACATAAGCTTTAAATTTTATACGTCATGCCACAATTTTGTAACAGCAACAAAAGAAAGGTAATTTTAAATTAGTTTACAATTTTAAAGTGTAGCTCTGAAATTTTACAAAATTTAAAAAATAATTTTAAATTAATTTAAAATTATATCTTAACAATTTAGATACAATAATTAAACTCACTGTTATCATAAATTTAGTTTCGTAATGTTTATGCGCAGCTATTCAGCAATATATATTCTTCGAATGTTTCAGTAGACTATGAAAGCACAAAACCCTTTTTTTGGTAACATTTAATTATAATTTTTTTTTCCAAAAACTACATGAATAAATAAAAATTAAGTTGAACCAAAAGACTAAATCTCTAAAATTAAATTACACATAGTCAGGTACGGGCTAATCCAGCTGATAGCAAAAAAACATCGGGTAAACATCGTACGTTGAAATCATCACATAAGATAAGTAAAAGTCCTTTCATTACGCATGTTTGTTATGTTACGTTTTTTTACAGACAAAACCAACCACATTTTGCTTATTCCTAATGTGAAGATCGTTTCAGTATTGTGGCTAGTAACATACTATTCATTTCAATTTAAAACTGTATGTCCGTTTAAAAAAAAATACTGTTGCAAACGCAAATTTTCAAAAACTTTCTTGTTTTCTTTTTCAAAAAAAAAAAACAAACAAACAAATATACATCCCCTTTTACAACAATGTAAACCCTTACGCAACGCAAAAATATTTCCAGCCAGCTGCATCTTGACAATTCCCACTTCACTAAAAGCAATCGCTTTAATGACAAATTCTTGGCTTAGACAAATAAATAAACAATCGTAAAAAAAAGAGGGGTGCCATAAGTGTATGCGTCTCGGGATCAGGGCTCCAAAATCTAGGTCACTAGGCTCCAATTCTGATGAGCATTGATCGCCCGTCTCCGCCACTAGATGGCTCTGACGTCCTTCGGATTTCGATGTTCAGATCAGCTGGCGACGAATGGTAAAGAAGTAACCATGTGCATTCGATTTGAATGATGAATCGTCCTGAATTGTATTATTCTTTAAATAAACAACAGCTGACTTTATAAATTTTGTATCAAATTGGAATTTTTAATAGGACAGGATGATTTAGACCTTTTATAAGATGGTGGATGAAATATAAATTAAGATATTTAAAAATTTGTTTTCGTGATGACTTCTTTCGTAAACTTTAAAGTAGATTTAATATTATTCTTTAAATAAACAACAGCTGTCTTTAAATTTTTTTTATCAAATTGGAATTTTTAATCGAACAGAGTTCAGATGATTTAGATCTTTTACAGGATGACGGATGAAATGAAAATAAAAATATTTAAAAATTTGTTTCGTGATGACTTTTTACGTAAACTTTAAAATAGATATTGTTGTTATCCTTATAATATTTCCATTTTAGCACCGCAGGCGGTATTTAAAATTCATGTCTTGATTACTGTACTTTCAAACTGAAAAATTTAAAAATGTTGTACAATAAAACGTTCATTTATATGAGAAAAAAAAGTAAAAAAAAATCAATAACGTGGTTATGTACAAAATTTGCGGAAGACGCTACAAATATGCACCTAAGAGCAAAAAGGAACGTTATCCCTTTAACCCATTAATGCCTGACATTTTTTTTCTAAATATATTTTGTATACTGGTTACAAATAGTGTTCAATGGACAGGAAAAATAATAAAAAAAATATTATGTAAAAAATATTTTTTTTTATTAAGGAAAGAAAAAGCGTCCTTTAAAAGTTGCGATAGACCCCAGAGGGTACATACTTTTCTTACTACATTTTTTTTTTCTGCCTACGATATAATATTTAAAAAGACATTTTATAAGAAGAAATAAAATCATCAATTAACACTAACTGGGAAGCTGGGAATAACTTTGAAAACTTAGCTTTTTTTTCTTGAGATTGTGAACGATGTCATTTTTTATAAAGATCATATTGAAACTGCTACAGAACATACTTTACAATGGTTATGTGCTGCAATCTGTTAATAACGAATTGAAACAATACCAAGGTACTAGTTGAACACTATTATTTGATTGAAATGTTTATTTTGGGGAAATTCAGACCGTTTTTTGGACCGTCCCTAAAAAGGGACGCTAGGCATTAATGGGTTAAATTGAAAAAAAAAAAAAAAAGGTTCGAGACAAAAAGACGCTAGAAAGTTTAATTTCAACCCAAGAAATTATATTTCCATTCACAATCTTGAGACCTGAAATCAAATATCTGTAGATCCAATTACGATACAATAAACTACACGCAGCTAAATCAAACAATCACACAAACCACGATCCAGCTAATTTCCTGAAAATAATGACAACGTAAGTAAGAGTAAGTAAGTAATCATGTAACCGCTACTACATTAGAAATTCAAATCCAAGGAAGCTCTTCTTGCCTTTGTGTAGAAGTTTGGTAAGACCCAGGGGTGCCCATCCCCCCCCCCAAGCTCAATGGCGCAAATCCCCCCCCCCCCCCCCCAAATTTTCACAACCCTCTTTTTATTTTCATTTTTACCCCTCTTTTTAATCGAACAGAGTTCAGATGATTTAGATCTTTTACAGGATGACGGATGAAATGAAAATAAAAATATTTAAAAATTTGTTTCGTGATGACTTTTTACGTAAACTTTAAAATAGATTTAAGTAACTTTTTTATGTAAAAATTGAACTTTCGTGCGTTTTTAAAATTACTTTGTTGTCTAATCAAAAATTGAGCATCTCATGTTTCACCAGGCTTAAAGACATGAATATTTCATACAATGACGTTATATTTGTTCTAAAATAAGCTTAAGTAAAATTGAATAATTGCTTAAAAGTTATTGTGCAAAACACAGACAAATTCTCTGAAGTATGAAAAGCCATTTTCTATGCTTAAAGTTAGATAAAAAATTCTGTTAAAAACTCAAATAACACTGTCAAAACGGAATTACCAGCAAAAACAATTTTTAAAGGGAAAAAAATAGTTGAAATAAGGTTGATAATGCGTGCATGATTTAACGCAAAAAGCAATCATATTTTAAGAATGAATAAACATTTCCGCAAACCAAATGAACAAATTGCAAAATATTCAAACGAAATAAAAGCTGAACCAAAAACGTAAGAGTGTTTAAGATGAGAAAAATGTTTTTTCGTATTTATAATAAAACGATAAAATTAAGTATTAAAAAGAAGAATATAGGAAATTTTTGAGAAAGTAGGAAAATGTACAAGAACATGAAAAGAAAATTTTTGCAACCTCAGAAAAAAAGCAAGCATTCTTATAGAATTAAATCAGTGCCGATGCTGTTTTTTCGTTAAAGTAGTCTCTACTTTTTATGAAAATGTTTAGCAATCGAAAAAATAAAACCATAAAATATTAGAAATATATTTTTTTAATTACATAGATAAATATACGA